>JASUUF010000381.1:0-102369 GCA_030449835.1 Clausena lansium
CTTCCATTTCAAAACCTCCTTTTCACTTGGATACTACAATGACAGCAAGAAAACGGACCATTTAAATAAAATTGCCTTCTCTTTTCTTGTTCTGTTGCTTTCTTTTGCAAAAACTGGTAAATCCAAAAATATTGCTCTAAAAGGCTGCTGTTAATTTTGGTTACAATACTCAACGTGTTCTCTTAGCAAGTGAACCTTCAAGAAGTTTAAGTTTGCACAAAACAAGGAGACATGAGATGGTAGCCATGAAAGTTTTAGAAAGATGTACTATTCTTAGGCACAAAAAAGATTGATTGGGATCTTTAATTGTAGCTATGCTTCTTCAGATTGTATATCTCACGTGATTCATTTTGCCAATCTGATGCCTTTCAAAGTTGCTTCATCCCAATATCTCAAATATTATCAGTAAAAAACAAACGCAATAACATGTAATTGCAATTATTTTATTTAAGATCATTCTGCTCAAGATAATTTTGCAATTAATGATAAGAATTTATAAGGAATGTCTATAAAACTAGTTTTTACACCCCCATTAATGCTCTTTCCTTGATTGAGTTGATGTGCATCTTTGGAAAAGAGTGCTGCCCGTCTTATTTAGCTAATAAATATATTTTTAATAATAACTTCTGTTGGTTCTTGGTCGATGATTTCATCCGTCGTCAGCATATTTAGTCCACAAGTTCACTTAAATTCAGGAGACTGGATGAGAGAAGTGTTGTGTGTTTCCGCGTGCATGTAGTAAGGATGGCGTAATGACAGCCATTGGGTCGACTCGTTGGCTTGCAATTCACTGCTTATTGTGTAATATAAAGAGACAAAGTTTCTCCACTATCGGCAAGCTTTATTACGCAAAGGACAATGAATTGTATGTGTATACTGCTGTAAATGTGCATGATTGTTTTAGCATTCTTACTTGTCTTTTTAATTGCTTGATTGTTCATATGATTTTCACATGAAACCCCTGAATGTTAATCCTGCTGAGCTAACTATAGTGCAAAGTCGTATCTCTTTGGTTAATAAGATCCATACACATCTTCTCTTTGTTTCCCAAGCCTGTAGTGAGTTAGAGACAGTTCGAAAGGGTCAAATCTTTGATGGTTCCACCATAAGACAGTTTAATTCTGCAAGTTCCATTGTTATATTGGCAATGAACATGCATTTGAATTACAAATGCATTGATTTTGTTTCCCTCCTAACTTTACTTATTTCTGTTACCTAGAAACGTGTTGACATGGAGTGTGCAAGAAGGGAATTTCTTTGCAGTTCCTCGCAAGCAATGAAAATGGAGAGCAATTTTGATGCTACTAGTGAGAGGGAATGCAGTGTATGCCTTTTTGATTTGCACCTGTCTGCGGTGGGTTGTCATTGTTCCTCGGATAGATATGCATGTTTGATTCATGCAAAGCATTTCTGCTCATGTGCTTGGGGGGCCAAATTTTTCCTTTATCGCTATGACACCAGTGAACTGAACATCCTTGTTGAGGCATTGGAAGGAAAACTAAGTGCAGTGTACAGATGGGCAAGACTCGATCTTGGACTGGCCTTGAGTTCATTCATCTCCAGAGACAATATGGATTTTGATAAGCTATCTCATTCCCTGGATGGCTCAGTACTTAAAAATGTGAAATCACAGCCATTGGACATCCCTGTGAATTCGGCTGGTATATTTGGTGAAACCTCTTTCCAACAGAAAAGTAATCCAGCAGAAGCTTTTTTGCCTTTAAAAGACATGAAAGCATCATCTACATCTCATAGTCCTTCTCCGGCAATTGAAATAAAAAAATATGATCTCAAGTTGAAGACAGAACAGCCTGCCCATCTACCTTCCAATATAAAATTCCCAGCCGGTCTGCTGTCTCAAAAAGACAGGCCATACAGCATACGCCAAGCTGAGGAGAAATGCACACTCAAGAAGCCTTCAGTTTTGACAAATGACAATGTTATACTTCTTAGCGATGATGAAGGTGATGAACCTAAAAAGCCAGTTTCAAAAAGAGCAACAGATGGTACTGTAAAACATGCAGAACCATCTGAGAGGCTTGCTCATTCTGGAGATAAAGCCAACCCATGTAATTATGATCAAGATCCAACTATGTTTACCCCTAAGATTGAAGCAGGAATTAAGAGTCACAAGGATTTGAGTTCTTCACCTGATTTGCGAAGGAGTAATTGTTCATCCTATTCTATGCAATTAAAAGATACACGTCATCCAGATGGTGGGATAGTGTTAGGGTTACCAAACTTTACTCGCCATGTAGGTTCCACCAGCAAAAAATCTGGTGGAATTGTTTCAAATTCTTCTATTAGTAAAGAGCCCGGTGATCATAAAATGGCAAATGTTGAGACTAACCTTCAGCATCTGCCACAATGTGACACTGGAAAACCTAATAATGAGGTTAATCTTGAAAAATTGGGAACAACTTCTACCTTAAGTTTGGTTGGGAATGTGAGAGCTAATGCTGGAAATTCAACTTGCTCTCAAAATAATTTGGATAAATATTTCCGCCAGAAGGGTCCTCGCATTGCAAAGGTTGTACGGAGGATCAACTGCAGTGTTGAACCCCTTGAATATGGGGTTGTGCTTTCTGGAAAGTTATGGTGTAACAGTCGGTCAATTTTCCCCAAAGGTCTGTTCTATATGGAATTCATAGAGATCATTAATCCTGATAAGAAAATCTATGGAAAGAAAGAATGTTTTATGTACTCATGCATACTTTATTTTATGCAGGATATAGGAGCCGTGTTAGGTACACAAGTGTTTTAGATCCAACAAGCATGTGTTATTATGTATCGGAAATTCTGGATGCAGGACGGGATGGGCCACTTTTTATGGTAATTAGCATTATCATTTTGTTTCTAAAACTGCTATTATAGTGAAGTGCTATCAGCTTAACTAGACATTTTTGTACTTACCACTTAATGCTCCACTGAAAGCAATTTATTGGAAGAGGTGATTGTTATCTCTTACTTGCACTCGTTTAGAAGTACCAAAATGAAGTAATTTGGAAAATGGGTCTTGAATAGTTATTATTCTTCATTTTTAACTTTTCCATCCTCCTTATATCTAATAGCTGCTAAATTGTTTTGCACAGTTCATAAGATTATAGGATGGGTTATACAAAAAAATGCTGAGAAGATACTGAATAAATAATTTATAGCATGTCTAACTGCTTAACAAATTATGAGCATGGTCAAAGTCTTGCCTGCTGACAGAGCTATCATGCAGCTTATGCTGCCTGGATTGCGTATGCAAGATAATTAATAGTCATAATTGGGAATTTTCAACTTTTGATGCAACTTTCCGGTCACAAATGATTCAGTATTATGCAAATTACATTATATCATCTAGTGGCCCTTTGAATTAATGCTGCATTGAGAGATGTTCAGGCTGAGATGGTTTGAATTTAAGGGAATAAATTTAATGGCAGGCTGTTAATTTGAAAGGCTTGCGAAAAAAGGTTCAACAAACTATTGTGAACCAGTGAATTGTTGTCTGTTGAGCTGGCATGACATACAGATTCATTTAATTTTCAGGTTTCGTTGGAGGATTGTCCGAGTGAGGTATTTGTTCATGTCTCAGCGGCAAAATGTTGGGAAATGGTGAGAGATAGAGTGAATCAAGAGATAACAAAACAACATAAATTGGGAAGAATGAACCTTCCCCCTCTACAACCTCCTGGGAGTCTTGATGGCTTTGAGATGTTCGGGTTTTCTACTCCAGCAATTGTACAGGTAAATATGCCAGTGGAACTGATGGAGCATTCTCAATCCTACTACTAGTTACTACTACTCTGTTTAACATTGTTTTTGCTTTTTCTTTCTTTCATTCTGTGCCAATTGCTGTTAGCTTTACTGTTATAACTTATCTCCTTTTCCATCTTCCTTGTCTTTTTCTCGAGCGTTCTTCATGTTCTTTGATTGCATGGCTCATAAATTTTTTTTTAGTTTAGGACAAATACATCATATTATATACGAAACAAAGTTCATTTTCCCTTTCTTTTAACAGGCCATAGAGGCAATGGACAGAAATCGAGTTTGTACAGAGTATTGGGACTCCGTCCCTACTCCCGCCCTCAGGTACAGATTCCACAACCTTCAAAATTTAAAGACAATGGGGCAAACTTGCATGGGTCATCTGGGGAACAAAATAATCAGGAGCCCCATAAGGGCAGTCTCTTGCCTGGTGGAGTTGAATCAATACTTAGGGGCCTTTTTAAGAAGGCATCTCCAGCAGAATTACACGTGTTGTATAGCATCATTAATAATGATAAGCCAGCAGCTGATCGAAGCTTACTGAGTCGCCTACTTAATGAAGAGATTCACACTCATCCTAGATGATTCATTATCGGCCTCACAAGGGCTTGAGACCGAACTGCCATGGCAGGTTTGACTTCTGTAAATTCCTATGTTCTTGCTTGCACGTGCACAGGCACTTGCACCCGTATTTTATTCAACCTATCATTTTTTTCACATAGAGAAAAAGTAGTGATCAATTAGGACTTCTAGGTCGGAATTTTTTTTTTTTCCTTTTCTTTGACTGGATATTCATCCGGTGGATACCCCCGTTTTTGTGATACGGTGTCCATGGTTGGTCTATAAAGGGGGTATAAATGCCAAGTCGACCAAATTTGTTTCGTTCTTTTTTAGGTCATTAACACTGTATAAGCTGAGCTTTTAGTAAAAAATGATTTTGCTTACAGTTCTGTTGTTAAACTTGAGAATCGTTGAAAATTTTTGTGGATCTCTCAGCTTTCAATTCCATAGATCGAAATTCATTTGAGACATCAAAGCTCAACGTTTGAGAGACATAAAATGTTAAGATTCCAATCATTACTCATTAGTCAAAAGTGCTTTTGAACTATAGATAAGTCACAAGTGCTTTTGAACTGTCATTTGCCAAAATTGCTGAGAGGGGCCGAATACGAATTAAAAGATGTGCTGTGTGCTGGACAAAATTCCTTCCGCTTTCTTTCTTTTCATTTAAATATATACTTTGTTTTTTTTATATTATTATTTACTGAAGAAAATAATTTAGCAAATTTATTACAAAATTTCCCCACTGTTTTTGTGCCACTTGTTTTCAAATGGCACCTGGTTTCTCTGTAGCCGTCAACAGTTCAATCTTCAATGGCCGTAAACATACAAGACGTATCTTCAAATGTTTTTTTGTCATATTATATAAAATTGTGAATTTTAAAGAAATTGAAACACTAGAGAAAGATTATCAACAAAAGAAAAAAGAAAAAAAAAATTATTTTTTTTAATATTAATTATGTTGGCCCTTAACAGTAAATAAAAATTACAACGGTTTTTATCATAGCTAGGTTTATGTATCTACCAACTTATCCACATCACAATATTATAATTATTGCTTTAATTTGGTTAAAATTTTCCAAATTAGAAAACCATGTGCTTCATGGGATACTGTGTTCTTTAGCCTCCAAAATTGTAGCTATCTTTCATATATTTTAATATAAGTTTTTCGATCAGATAGCATCTACCTTGATGGCCTCATCAATCACTGTTTCTTAGGATTAGGATGTGAGATAATAATAAAATAGAATGGCAGCATGCAGCATTTAAAAATTAAAAAAGAAAAAAGAAAATTCTAAATGAAAATAGCATCAGATTGTGATAATGTAAATTATTTCACTAATATGCTTTTAAAATACGGCATCAACTTTGTAAAATCATTTTATTTCAAATATTTTTTGAGCCATAAGTTGAAGGATAAAGTAATGGAATTGAAAGTTATCAAATGACATTAATTAAATATTATGAACTAATAATAAGCTTATCTACTTTAGAGGATAGTATTTTTTAAAGGTTTGTTTGATGTAACTTTTGAAGTAGAATTTCTTCAAGCAGTCTTCTATTATTAGAGTGTTTTTAATAAAAGTATTTTGATTCTAGCTAGGTTGTCAGTGAGATTGTTTAGAAAAATTGTACAGCTTTTAATAGATTTCTTTTTTTTAAAGATTACGTTATGAAATGAATGAAATAAAAAATTCTTAAAATAAAATAAGGGTGTTTAAGACCATCTAATTCTCTAAAAATCATACAAGCTCTACTCTCACAATCTTAAAATTTGAGAATCTATCCCAAAAGGAGACCAGGATAGTCAAGAATGATTATTCACTTAAAAGTAAAAAATTTAATTCATAATAACGTGAGTAGTATTCCACTATTCTCTAGTTCAAACATCTGCAATTATCAAATAGATCTCAATAATTAATACACAAATGATAATGTGTATTAAAAATAAATTTGAGTAGGACAATTTTCCAAAAACACTCCCTCACTGTAATGCTTATTAACCGTAAGAAATGTTTTCGAAGAATGAAAAATTTTCGATGCTATTTGGGTGCAATTGGTACATCGCACTGTATTATTCACTTTCATGAAAATAACTAATTATAAAAGGTGGGTTAGTATCCTTTCATTACGTCAAATACAGCGAAATAACAAATTACTATACGAATTATTGAAAAGTAAAATTTTACTACATTAACTTTTTAAAAATAACAAGCTTACTACATTTCCGTCATTTGTTAGTTGACTTGTAAATACTAATTTTTTAATAAATAACACCTAAAATTAAAAAGAAAATGATTTAAACCAGTGTCATTTCTTTGTAAGGAAATGATAACAAAAACAAACTCTTAAAATACTTGACTTGTAAATTTCACATGGCATTGATTTGTACCACTTTTTTTATTTAAGAAGTTATTCATCAACGATGAAATTAGTATTTAATAAGTCAACCAATGAGTGTACTAACGGAAGTGCCAGAAATATAATAAACTATTTTTTTGAAAAAGTAATGCTGTGAAGTATTACTTTTTAATAATTTGTTATTTTGGTAATTCTTGACATTAAGGAAAGGATGATGACCCTTATAAAAATGATTTATACATCGAAATAACCTAAATTACTGTTTATATTAAATTAATAGTAATACAATGTTTGGTTCAATATGGGCATGAGATAAAGTTACTGTGCTTATGCGGCAGTTGCCGCATTAAGCTTGCTTCTACGTTTTTTTTTTTTTTTTTTGGCTTTTTGCTTTTGCTTTAATTTAATATAATATTATATAATATTTTGGTTTTTTATTTTTATATTATATTTTTTATTTTTAGATTATAATTTATTATTAAATTTATAATCTAATATAACTAATAATAAATATTTAAATATGAATAATTTGAATAATATTAATTTAAAATTAATAATAATACAATAATAATATAAAATAAAATATTAATATAATATAATATATAATTTAATTTAATCGCAAAAAAAATTAATACAGTACAGTATAGCACCAAACATTAATTGTACAGTATTGTTATAATACAATATTAATACAATACACTATAATACAATATAGTGTGCCAAACACATCCTTGATTCAGAAATGAAATACACATACTCCACTATTGGCAGAACAATTAATTGACAATATTGCATTTAACATATCATTGGATTCTAATATTTCCATTGTCAAAAAAGCTGATGTTGAAACCTTTCCCATAACTAAAATCAAATTTTGCAGAATCTACAATGTGGGATTTCAGAATTATTTTTGTAATAAACCGAACCGGTTCGATTCGGGCCTGTTCGGGTTAAAATCAATACTACATTTCTTTTTACCTGTTTCTTTTAATTAATTCAAATATAGCAAATCAAATCTTTTAAATAATTACAAAAAAAAAATTAAAATAGAAGTCATCAATTAAATTCTTGGACACAATCCTCCATAAACTAAATACAAAAAATAACAAAAATTAATAATCCCACTTAATCTTAATCAAAACTTTCGATTTTTGAGTTTCTCAAAATCTTCAAATCTCCGCATTTGATGCGCCCAATGATGTAAATACAGATTTCCTAAGCTCTCCATAAGAATAATTTAAACGTGAATTAATTTAACAAATAAAAAATAAACATGCATAAATCACAAATTTTAAATTAAATCACTTACTAGATTGAACAGTTTCATAAAGTTCTAAGATTATGCACAAATTTTAGAAAGTCAAAAGTGAATATATTGGATCATTTGGGTTTGATTTATTTCAAAAGACGGAAGTGAACAAAGGAAAGGGCAAAGTAGCCATCTAAGATTATGCACTAATGATGGAGAAATGCCAGAGAGTGCAGCCCTGTAAATGATTGTAGAGCTCACTGATCTCACCAATTTACAAGTCTCTGCATCCTTGATAAATAATTTGTGAAACTGATTGTTCTTTCTAGTGTACACAAATGGTGGAAAAAATAGAAATTTTCACAACCAAAGAAACAAAGTGAATCCAATCCCTACAAATGGTCCTCCTATCTATCCAAAGCATGAAGAAATAAGAACTAGGTGCTTTATGATAACCATAGACTCCCACCTCTTTAGTTCATACAAACACACACACACAAAAGGAATTCCAATGTTTTCAATTTTTCATTACCTTATCGTTACTATATATATATATATATATATATAGTTTATGCTTTGTTTCCAAGTGGGTAGCTATCATACTTAACTTAGCTCTTGACTACAAACTTGACACTTATACAACAATAACAAAATTAAGAAATGGACCCAATACCAGAAACTAAAAGGAAAACAAACACGAGCAATCAACTACCGACCTTCACGGCTTCCCCCAGCTTGTCATTTCATCGAACACATTACATACACTGAATAAATACAGTAATAATACAAATGAAACAACTGAAAATGTACCTTCGAGAGAATACGCCAAACGGGCAAAGCCAGAGCTACAAGTTGGAATTAATATCAACTTGATTGCACCATTGATAAACTCCTCACCGCGCAACCTTGATGCCATGTGCAAGATTTGATGTTCTTCACCAGTTCCAACAAGCAGCTGAATCATTCATGTAAAAACCACCATTATCATCAACCATTTATGTTGCAATTGAAAATCATAAAATCAAGTAAAATCAAAACCATGGCAAAGAAAAACGAGAAAGAGAGAAACTGTGCAGAAAAGATAGAGAAATTGACCTCAGGTGCGGTTGACGGACAGCAAGTAACGAATGGCGACGGCTGCTTATCTCAGCTGTGAGATTTGGAGAGGAAGAAAGTGACCCCCAGGGCGAAAAACTGCAACGCTTGTAATTGTAATCGGTTCCGTTTCAGCTTTGACAAATGCCCAACCCGAAATAAAACCGTGAAATTTGATTTTCATACAACCGAACCGATAACCGACCCGAGTTTAAAAAACTGAAGCGAATAACTTCGGTCGGGTCAGGTCAGGTTTTCGGTTCGGTTTGGGTTGCCTGTTTCATGCACACTCCTACGGCAGTTTGAGTTTGAGATGATACGTGGTTTTTAATCTTTAGTTGCTCGTGTAAAATTGTCAAATTCAAAGTTTAATCGAACTGCTATAACAGTTACAAACGGGTACTAATTCTGGCAATAACCAGGCTTTGACGCCAAAGCCAAAATTTCCATTTGGGGATGGAAGGAAAGATTCAAAATGGCATTCATACGTGATAGTGTGCTTGAAGGGTGTGTGTGGTGTGAGACGTAATACGTATAAAATAAAACGGGTTATGATTTATCCTAATATATTATGCTAGGGTGGATGAAATTTAACAATTAACACCGCATGATCGACTAGTTTTCAAGTAGTTTGTGGGAGATATGAAATTAAAAATTGATTTGGGTTAGTTGAGGTTGTAGGAAAATATGAATCATCTTAAATTTTTGTTCATGAGAAGTTCAGATCATTAAGAAAATTATGATCCACTTGAGTAGGGGTGAGCGCTGCCTGGTTCTGTATGGTTCGGGACTAGAACCAAATCAGTTCTCAAAAATCCAAATCGAATTCAAGTCGAATTTTAGAATTAAACCGAACCCAACCCAACCAAAATATTTTGGTTTGGTTTTGTTTCTAAAACGGTTCGAATCGGATCGGTTCGGACATTATATTTTTTGAATTTTACACTTTTAACCTAATCTTACTGGATTTTATAGTTTTCACCTAATTTTATAGTTCACACCTGTATTAACCAGCAACAACACACTACACATAGTAACACTAGAATTTTACAATTTTCACATAATTTAACTTGTTTTAACATGAACAATTTAAGTATGCCAACATATCATAATTTACTTCCCATCATTGTTAATTTGATTAACTTTCAATGAAAAAACTTGAACAATGATTTTAATTTACTTGAATGATTATGATTTTTTTTCTACATGGCAATATTTGTTTACAATTGCATGATTATGGCTAATGGAAGGATAAACAACAAATTATGTGATTACTGATCCATTTCATAAATAAATCATAATAGTATATTATGAAATAAGTTAAAGCATATTTCTATAACAATGTACATGCTGTCAGTGCCACCATAACAATGTCCATGCCAAATTGCTAATATCAAATTGCAACCCTACGAAGCTCATTATGTCATTCTGCCAAATTGCAAATATTATTTTCATTGACAGAAGTATGATACATCCGTTTCTAAACTTTAAATCCAACTACTAGATATTAAAAAACAGTATTCTCTCACAAATGGATTCTCGCAATATACACCCATTTCACTTACAGTAGCCACACCCACCATATTTGCTCACCAATAACCAATATACACCAGCACAAAAGCAACCCCTCATAAGATTCAAAATTTCAAATAGAGGTAAAACAAACACACACTCACACAGCATAAATTAAAAAAAAAAATCCTGCAACAATGAAGATGGCGAGTTGACGGCAGGCAGCTTGGACCAGAGAGAGTGAGAACATGAGGCGTGACCGTAAGAGGCTGACCGTGCTTGAGGGGCTGAGTTGGTGATGGTGTCATTGTGAGAGGCTGCGATGGAGAGAGATTACTGTGTCGCCACTGACCGTGAGGCGAGGGAGTGAGAGAGATGCCGATTTATGGATTTAGGGTTGTTACAAATTAGGAATTGAAAAATGATTTTAGATTTTAGGTTTTTATATTTTAAATTAAATATATTTTTTAATTAAATTGAAGCAAACATATCAAATTGTCGATTTGGTTCAATTTTGAGCCGAATCAAACACAAACCAATCGATTCTGAAGTTTTCAAACCATTCGGTTTGTACCCTCAGAATCGAATAATTTGGTTCGGTTTGATTCGGCAAAAATCGAACTGTTTGCCCATCCCTACACATGAGTTCGACTCCTAAGAGAAGTAAGAGATTAAAAAATTAATTTGGACTAGTTAAGACTGTAGTAAAAAAATATAAATCCTATGAAATTTTTGTTCACTAAAAGTTTAGATTATTTGATCATATTATTTCTGATCGTGTATGGTGGGACCAATCTCCTCGTGATAGAAAAAGTTTGTTAGTAGACTACTGGGGGAAATACCTCAAATCCTCGATATCGGTTCAGTTACTGACTGAATTATCTTTATTCTGTTTGTTTTTTTTTTTTCCCCCTTTAATTAATTTTCGATTGATTCATATTAAAAAGAAAAAGAAAAGAAAAGAAAGGTAAAATTATGTTGTTCAATTAGTTTAAAAAAATTAAATAAGAACTAGAAAGCCAAAAATGAAAGTAAAATGTGGGGCCACCAGTTGCATGGAAATAGGGTCCGGAACCTGAAAGTGTGCACCCCATAAATAGCAAGACAAGGACAAACACGGCCATATCCTACACGCAAATCCACAATTCTCTAATTTACTCTCCAGCCGTACGGACAAGATCACCTTAAATTAAAGCACATCAGGCGGTTCAGACGCCTCCACGTGTCAACAAAGAAACGATATAACTTTCATCTCAGCACGATACTAGGCGGCCATTCGTGGCCGTTCGCTGTTTTCGAATATTGTCCAAGTGGGACGGGAATTATGTTTCCCGACATCTAGTACAAGAGTCCACGTGGGAGCACGCGGTTCGTGGGGACCACGGAGAGGCGCACGTGTCAGCTGCTGCGTTAACCGCGGACTGCGGAATCTATTTTTTTTTTTTTATTTTAAATTTTGTACGGAATGTTTAAATTGATCCCTATCAGCATACTGTACGTGTTACTCGTCGCACAAAATACAAATACTTCTCAGGCTGCGGCCTATCTATTATTTATTGGTCCCCTTTTCAATTTCTATTTTACTTTTGTTTTTCCCCGATTGCGTTTGTGACTTGTTCAGATTGCTTTGCGAGCTAGAAAACAATTAGTTGGTTGGTTGGTTGGTTGATTGACGTTCGGTGGATGAATCTTAATGCTATGCTACAATAATACATTACCACTGCTGGGTGTTTGATGCACTAATTTTAGAGTCTTAGGAGACCTCGCGTCTTTAGATAATCTTAATTTCTTTAAGTAAACAGTGAGAGCAAATTTGAGATTGCAATAACTGAGAAAATAGATTATTTTTATTGTTTAAATATAATAAATTATTAATTAAAAAAGTAATTTAATATTTGTTAAATTGTGCTGTTGTGGTTGTTGTAAATTTAAAGTACAGAGTATCTATATTCAGTAGATTTTATTATAGAAATATTATTTTATTATATAATATCTAAAATAGACATAAATTTAAAATCCAAGTTTAACTCAGGCGTAGCTCGCTTCTTTTTGCGTGTGAAGCGGTGTCAAATCAAAATACCCAATCAGCATTAGCTCTCCCCAAAAAGAGGTGATCCAGCCGATATTAGGGTTTATGAAAAGAAGAAGAAGAAGATATAATTGTCTTTTTATTAAAATATTAAGATTATAATAAGAATTTAAAAAATGTGTGATAGCTTATTTTTATGCTATTTATAAAAATAACTCCTACCTCCTTTTACAAGTTATAAATTTACCAAATATTATTTTTGTCAAAACCTAAAAATAACGTGTAATCCCAAACGGATTAAGTAGCTATTATATAGAACTTTAAACTTTAGGGGGGAAAATATAAACTTTACATAGAAATATGAAAAAAATTTTCAAGAAACTTAAAACATAATCTTACACAATAGCTTAAAATTTTACTTCCCTTCCCTGTTCCCATTATTAAAGCCCTATAACTTATTGAACCAAAATCTTTGTTTTACCAGCATTCGTTACATGTCTCTAAATATGCGTGAGTGCGCAGTGAATATGATTCGTTTTAGTCATTTAATATTTTCTTTTTTTATTTAAAAAAAAAAAACACGTTTGGTTTTCAAACTTGACACAACTTGATAATTATGTAATAAAATAAAGTCACTTAAAGAAAATCATAGAATCCATTCATATGGAGACTTTATTAGAAAAATATCTACCTTTATAAAGTCAAAACAATAAATAATTTTGAAAATTTTTATTCGAATGTATTACAGCGAACTTATTCATGTAGAGAAGGTTTAGACATTTTAATTACCATCTTACTACTTTAAAAAAAAATCAAAAATAAATTTAACCTTGCTCATAAAAAGTTTCATTCAAGAAACATGATCGACAATAGAACAAAAGTTAGGTGTGACATTGTTTAAAGGTAGAAAATCTCATGTTACAACATCACTTTATTGGATTTGAGTAAATGACACCTCTCATATACATTGATTTTAAATGATGGCAACGGTTCCCACTTTAATCTCCCTATTCTTGCCTTGAAATGCTTGAAGTTAACACCATGTGCCATGTTCTTACTAGCATAAATTTTTAGATAATTTGGATAAACAATGTTGTAATTATTAGGAAACTATTCTAATTAAAAAATTATGTTGGTATACTATGGCTTTTCTTAATTAATGGAGTTTATACAAGTTTAGTTGAGAACTCTTGGTTGTTTGGTTACTGATAGTAAAAGTGTTTTGAGTCTTTTATCTTCAAATAAGCCTTAAGGGTATGTTTGGCGTGCGGGTTTATAAGGGTCTGCACTATAATATAAATTTAGACCTAAGTTTGGCTACAAAAAACAATTGCACTGGCCTGTATATTTTTTGAAGATTGTGCGGCAATTGATGTGCACATGAGACCCGCTACCACCTGCGTGTCTAAATTGTACATGCCTTTTTTTACTTTAACTATTATTTAATATTAACAATTAAATTCAATACAAATCAAATATTATATTTCTTTAATATAATAATTTATGTTTAACTGATAAATAAGAAAAGATGCTGAAGTTCGCTGTAAATAATTATATTTTTGTTAATAAATCTAAATAATAAGTTAATTTAAATATTAAAATATTTATTAAATTCATATAATATTTATTTAATATAAATAAATAATAACTATTTAGTATTATTTAATAATATTAAATATTAAAAATATATAATACAGTCCATACTCTACCAAATATAGTACTGTATTATTTAATACATTCTAATACAATACAATACAATCCAATACAATCCAATACAATGCGGCACACTAAACATACCCTAAATGAGTATTTTATCATCCCGTGACATAATGCACCAGTTAAAAAGTGACTTTTTTTTCGTTTTCTTTTAAATGTCGCTAAACAACTAAAATAAAGAGCATGTCAAATTTAATATATCAAAAAACTAAAACATGTATATGCACACTGTTGTTAGGAATTTACAAAATTTATATTAAAAATTGCCAAATGTTTGTATTTTCTTTAATAATTTTCTCTCATTGTCTAATTGTACTATGTGAAGGCAAGTTCCTTTAATCTAACATAACATATATTTTTGCAACATACATATAATTATTATTATATAGATACAAATTCTTTATGACGAAATCTAAAAATAATATAATTTATTATCATGTAAAGTTTATTTTTATTTATAATTGACCCAAATTGAGATCATAATTTTTTTGATTAAATAAATGTTATTCATATATAGAGTATCATTATTATAAAGAGATTTTACTATAATTAAATATCAATACAAAGATCAAATCATTAATCATTAAGTGATAAACAAACTTGAATTTTAGAATCAACTCATGATATGATCCTTTGCCAGTCTATATACGCGTCTTTAAGATTTGCGGCTTATTAAAATTTCACACAATTACTTGCTGAATCTTGATCAAATCTTTAAACTTTGATTACTAGGACAATATATTTACATTATTGTTACATACAATTATAATTCAAGATTTTTGTCAAATTATTTTATGCATCCAAGAGAAGAATAATTAAGCTTTATTATTAGGAATGCTTGCGTATGTATCTAGGGTAAAAATTCGTTTAGCCCCTATATTTGGAGGTTAGTGACCATTTAATTTCTGTATTTTTTAAAATATCTTAAAATAACCCTGCTGTTAAACTATTGACACTACTGCCATTATTTTTTGTTCCTTTCGACGTGCTTTTATAATATTACTCTCTTATAATAATATTTGGACATTGATAGAAAGAAAAAATAAATTACCAATTTAATTCCAAAAAATAAAATAGAAACAAAAAAAATATATATTAATTTTTGTCGAATACTCGGTAATATATTAATTTGTTTTATTAATATCAAAAAAATTGTTAATTTAATTTTTTACAATATTATTTTTTTTAGACACATGAGCTTCCACAAAAAATAATATATAAAAATATATATATATATATATATATATATATATATATATATATTTTATTTCATTTTAATTTTGGGTTAAATTAGTAATTTAATTTTTTTATTAATTAAAAAAAATATTATTGTAAGAGGATAATATTGTAAAAGTAAGCCAAAAGGATAAAAAATTAACGACAGAGGTGTCAATAATTTAATGACAGAAATATTTTAAAATACTTTTAAAAATATAATAATTAAGCGGACAATAACCTCAAAATATAAGAATTAAACGAATTTTTACCTTATATATCCCGTTACTGATTTCACCCTTTAATATTTTTCATAAAAGTCATTATCGACTTAAGTTTCATTATATCTTAATTTGGAGGTTGAAATATCACATCAATTTCCTCAACCACCAATCATGTATATTTGGTCTAATTATTCCACTATTCTCAGAGGGCTTCACTCACTCAAATTAATTTTTTGAGTAAACAATGAGATTCCTCGAATAATCAACTATTTTCTCTCAAGTCAATTGATATGTTGGTGGCAGTTAATGAGAGAAAACAAAGTGTAATTTTCAATTTTTTTTTACTTTACCAATAGTGTTTGGATTTTTCTTTTTCTTTTTTTAAAAAAATTGGAGGGTATGAGAAACTTTATCTACTAAATACCAAATCCTTGGCCCTTATTATTTACCTAAAACTTAGGTGATCATAGACGCAAAACTCATTCACAACTCAAGTGACCACAAGTTGAAAGCACATTCACGACTAGTTGAGCTGCACCTTAGGACATAAATGACTTGGATTATTAATTTTCCTTCAATTAATAAGATTTATTACTTTTAATATTTGTAGTCAATTGATTAATACACAAGACAATAAAGACTTAAAAAACTTCTACCAGATAAAATCTGCAGATAAATAGATTCCAAATTTCCAATATTAAATCATTAAAATGTGAATTTTCAAAAGAATTTCATACAAAATTTTAAGAAGACAATATTGAATCTTTCAATATCTCAACATAATAATTTGTAATTATTGACATAATTATCAGATACATATCATTTATATCATGACTTTTGTATCTATTTTATGCTTCTCTTTAAGGACAAAAAGCCATTCTGCATTATCATATCAAAATTATCATATCAAAGCAGTTTTTCCAGATCTTTTCAAATGGATTCAGATATAAAATTCCTATAATCTCGTAAGATTCACCTTCAAAATCTAGAACGTGTGAGTAATTTGCATTTTAGTACATTTAATCTATTTGGATGGATGAAAAATACTAGAAAAAGAGTTCAAATGGAAGAATTTTTCTAATGCTCATATGTAATAAATTTCTCAGAGAGTCTTTGGTGTTCCTAGAACATTATTCTTGATCCATTCATAACTTCTCATGTATGAATTTGATCACGATTGATTGAAACACATACATATGGTAATGAGTGAAAATAGAAAAGGAATAATACTCCTGGAGCAACCACAAGACTTTTCCCCAATTTGCGCATCCGGATTAAGGTCAACCCACAAACTAAGCAATCCCAAAGTGAACACCAGATATACTAATGCTTTACTAAGTTATTGCTTCAAAGATTATGCAGCTGCCTATTTTATTAAAAGAAGAAGAAGAAGAAAGAAATAACCGTCTTGTCATTATTATCAAGCACTGAATCATTTCAGCACCACTAAACAAGTCAAATCACTATAAAATTTAACAAAAATATCTGAAAGAAATACACTCACCTTATAATAGCTCATTTAGCTTTAATCTAGTTGCATGAACTAACAATTCTACTTCAAATCAATCCTTTGTTTCAAGTACATTGGAATAACGATAAAGGCAAAACAAGCAATGCAGGGCATGCATTATTATACATACCAGCAGGTTCTACACTACAAACACATATACCATCTACTTTAGAGTTGCATAATTTGCCAAGCTTCAATTCCCTCTGAAATCTTTTGAATATTATAATAATGAATCTTTCAAAGGTGACACTACATTATCAAAGGACAATAATCCAACTTCACAAACAAAAATTTAAAACTATTATCGATAATCATGTTATAAAGTTTGTCGCCCAAGTGGATTAGGAAATAGCCACTCAATCTCTCCCTCTCTCTCTATAATACTCCCATTAATCAATTTGTTAATTATTAATTACTATACAACATGTGTGATATTTATAGCTGGCATCAATATTAAAAAAGATGAATCTAGGCTTTGTCTTTTTGCCTAATAATAGATCTATTAAGATTATCTTTATTTGGTACCAAAACCGACTTCTTCTTTCATAGGCTCGTGACTTTGTCATTCATTATCAACAATTTTAATTCGACATATTCTAAACAAATTAATATTTAATCAAAAGGGTAATGCTCTTTCCAAGAGAAAGAGAAAGAGAGAGTGGTAGTGGTGGAGGAGAAAGATGATAGCTGGTGTTGTAGGTTACAACTTCATCAAACATTCACTATGTCTGCTACTTAATTGCAATATATAATAACTTTGATTCAAATAAAAGTGGAATGCTTAATTATATATAAACAAACTTGTCCCAATCATAATTGAGCCTTTAGGTCTGTGGTTTTGATAGTGGAAGACATATCTCCATGCATATCTTTCTTGTAAAGTTCTAATTATTATCATTCAATTTCTTTTTCTCCAAATTTAGTCTATAGAAAAAAAAGGGGGTAATTTGCACATAATAGAAGGGGATCAAGAGACACAGATTATATTTTACAAAATACACCAAATCCATAATATTAATCAATGATATGATCGCAAGTATCACTTGCTTCTGCCACAAATCTACCACAATCACCCACTAAAATATTCTTCCAGCTCTTTTGTCTTTAAAAAAGAGCCCATTTTAATGTACCCAAATGCTAAAAACACCATAATACATACATACATACCAAATCAAAATTACATCACTTATTTATTTTCAATAATTTATCATATTTTAATTTTATTTTTCACTCATTTGCAGCAGATTGATGATCAGATGTTGGTGGTGGTGGTGTAACATTATTATTGTTATTATTATTAATAGGAGTTACCTTTTGCTGCTGCTGCTTAGGCCTTTTCCTCTTCTTGTCGTAACTAACACCTCTTGCTTTGGCTTGAAAATCACGAACCTCCCTCAAGAAAATCCTCACAGCTCTTGCACCAAAAGGGTTTGCTTCGGGTCTGCCGCCGTGCTCCTCGTAGGCTGCCCGGAGTCTTCCAATGAGAGCATCGAGGCTTCCCCATGCTTGCCGTAGCGGGCAGGGGCAGGGCGCAGGAGGATTAGGCAACCCAAAGAAAGGACAATTTTGGTTATGCACCTTGGTCTTGCCAAATTGGTCCAAGTAGCGGAGGAATTCAAGAACGTGAGCTCCACTGCACATGGGGAGACTCAGCGGTGGCCTGTGGTTCCGAAGGTACTGGCAGAATGTATTCCAGTCTCTCCTCTTCTGGCTCTCATACCGGCTCGGCGTCGTCGCCGAAGGAGATGATGAAGATGCTCTTGCTGTTGGGGTTGTGGGAACTGTAGGGCTTGGTGATGGGTACCCACTATTATTTGGTGGAGGAGAGACTAAGTCCATCAAGATATTTTAGGGTTGCTAGCTCTGATATCTTGATCTTGTTTTAGGGTTCAAGTGTGAGGAAACCCTAGAGAGAGTGAGAGTGAGGAGAAATTTCGAAGCTTATTACTTGATGAGATGAGGTTTCTGTTAATGTGTACTATTCAAGGAGAAAAATACCCAAAAGACGAGTGAAGGCACTAAGCTAGAGATTATGCATGAAGGGGAAGATCATGTAGTGAAATTTGAAGAAATAGAAAGTGGTCCTTCCATACTAGAGAAGAGAGAGTGATGATATATCTGCAAAAGACTGCAGTTAAATTGAAGAGATCTACGAGCTATAAAAGATCAACCTTCAAAGATTTTCTGTTTTTCTAACCGAAAAGGGCAACCAAAGCACTTACTCACTCAGGTAAAATTAAGGAGAGCTAGAGAAAGAGAAAGAGGAAGAGAAACAAATATTAGTCCAATGGGTAAAGAGAGAGTTTTTCATTTTCAATTTGTCAGTCTGTGATGAAAGAAAGAAAAAGTGGGGTGCTCTCTCTCTCTCTTTCTCTCTCTCTCTCATCAGCTCACTCAGCTGCTGAGGAGTCAGGCGGGTAATAAGTAAAGTTGTTGACAGGAGACTGTTTGCTAAAAATGCATATAAGGACAAGTCTAGCACTAGCAGTGACTGTGAATAAAGCAAAGAAAAAGTCGATTGATGCTGACTAGTGACTACCCCAACTGGTTGTGCATAAATTTATATGCTGCGATGCTCCCGGCTACTACTCAATAATCCACATGTACGTATTTGTAAAATTATTAAAGCACAAGACGCCTATAAGTAGAAGTATTGAGTATAGAGACTTGATAGCTACATTTTAGGAACTCTTTATATGAGGAACCTTCACAGCAGTTACCGATGCCCATATCCTCTTTTCATCTCTTTGTATGTTGGCGTTTTATCTAATTTTTTTGCAAATTAACTATATTTACTATTAACTATAGAAAAAATAAAATTATGTTTACTATTAGATGTTATATTTACTATTAGGCGGTGACTATGGTAACTCAAAAATATTGTACACTCCACAACTTAAATACTGTCATGTAATTTGATTTTATTGTTTTTTCAATCATACGATAGTGCCTAGACTATCGAAAGAAAGAATACTGTCGTCGAATACTTAATATAAATGTAAATGGAATAATTTTTTTTTGAATAGAAATGGAATAATATTTTACTAAATGTTTCACGCTATTCTTTATCTGACCTTAACTAACTTTTTTGTACTTTTTTTTTTCAATTTTTGTGAATAAATTTATTATAAGAGTTGTTGCATTCTTGGAGTTATTGGATTATAAATTAGTTGAGAATAGTTATATGTTAACAATAATATAAGTTTGTGACAACTCTTAACCCTTGAACTAATCTTTTAGTATAAGTTAGACTTATGGACTTCTACATGGTATTAAAGTTATATTCACCCACGAGCAGGCCCATCCATGCACAAGTGGGTCCACACTACTTTTCCACGTGATATGGGCCAAGCAAAATGACTAACCTACACGTGTCAAGATGTTGAGGATATTATCCAACTAATATTCTAAGCTTGAGGCAATCATCAACTCTTAAGCTAGCCTTTTAAGAAACAAAAAGATCGAGCTGCATATGATGTGGGGTGCTGAAGATGGATTATAATCCTTTCTTGAGCATTTAAAATCTTGTGTCATGTGTCTTGTTATGATAGTGTGTGGATACGTTGGAATTAATAAATAAAAAGACATTGATATTATCCTACATTGGTTGAGAATAGCTATTTAATTAATAATATAAGTTTGAGACAACCCTCAATTCTTAAGTTACTTTTTACTATAAGTTAAGCTATAGGGTTTTATAGTAGTGAATTTAACACATATTTACCTTTCATCTCACCAATTGATTAAATTCTTATAGTAAGATTAGCAACTTTTTTTTTAATTGAAAGGATTAAAATTAGCTAACTAAAAATAACTTAAAATGGTATACTTGTTTTCTCTAACGAAACCTCGCATCCGAACTTGATTAAATTCTTATATATGTTAAGATTAGCAAAAAAAAATTTTAATTGAAAGGATTAATTTGAGCTCACTATAATGGTCCGTTTACCGATCGGTAATCAGAATGGACTGGAATCAAAATAAAGAATGAGAATTAGAACAAAATGTTTACTTGAACTATAGTAATTGGAATCGAAATGAGCTGATTACCATTGATCTGTTTGCTTTGTCACGAAAATGGAATGGATTATTATATGTTACTAAAATGCCCTTAATTAATTATTATCATTATTATTATTATTTGTAATAATAATTGTGATGATTATTATTCATAAATTATTATTATTAAAAACTTATAGTTAACAATAATAAAAATAATAATAACAATGTCAATAACTCTATAATAATAATAATAATAATAATAATCATCACCATCATCACCATCATCATCACTGGTGATCGACAGTAGCAGCGAATGGCAGCAACAGTGAGAGCGTCGCTGGCAAACGATAGCAGTGACAACTGGTGAGTGCACAACGACGATATCGAAAGGAGTAGTAGCATTGATCGATCTATGCACAATGATTTTTTTTTGTTTCTTTTTAAATTTTCAAATATATAAAGAATGACAAAATGAAAAATTTGAAAATTGAACGGAGGTAGTATGGTTAGTTCTGACCCCATTCCCACCTCCCTCATAGAAATGAGAACTCCTGTAATTATTATCGATTTTAGGCGAGGCCCGCCACTTTGATTCCGATTTCACCATTTATTTAAGCAAATAAACACATCATTTATTTTCATTCCTTGATTCTCATTCCTTGATTTTCATTCCAATTGATGGTTAGTAAACACACCATAAAGGTACATATATTGTCTCTTAATGAAATTTCCTGGCCAAGCTAAGAATTACAACAAGAAATTAAATAATAATTACAATGAAAAAAAAAAAATATATATATATATATATATAGCGCTTCTTAGTTTTGAAATTAAAATCTACGATAGATTTACGGTGTTGTGAATCAGTTAATAACTTTGTAAAAATTGATTTACGACGTCATAAATCTGTCTTAAACTTTAATTCCAAATTGAAAAATTTTCTTATATATATATTTTATGTCACAGAAAATTACAAAAGAAAAATTCAAGGTATTTAAGTAAGAATAGATCAACAAGACCATAGACGTTTTTCTGAGTAGACTAGAGATTTTTTCTGAGTAGCACAGATAGCTAAATCCAACAAAAACACACTCCCTCGAGACCTAACGTGAAAGGTGTGGTCTAATTAATAAACTGCAAAAAGTGGCCAATAAATAACAAGACCTGTAAGAAAACAGGATCGTTATTGATTGTACCAATATACCGAAGTTAATTACATTGAACAAGCCTATCCAAAAAAAAAAAAAATTACATTGAACAAGATTTGCTAGCTGTTGTCGAAATTTTGATTGATTAATAACACCACTTATTGAAAGAACTCTTGCTAGCTCACTAAGATCCCAAATGAACCATGGATCTACAGTTGTATCATGTCTAGATCTAAATGGTGAAAGTTCTGGTTTAGGCTGAAAAAACTCCAATCTGCACTCAAAATTAAAAATTGGAAGAAAAATCTCCCACAAACAATCCTAACAAAATAGGGATTAAACCCACACAAAAAAAAAGTGATACAACTAGAAACAACCCTAATAAAATCCAGACAAAATTTTATTGAGAAAGAGATGAACAATCATCTTGTTATTATTAGCATAAAAAGCAATAATTGATGGTTTTTCTCGTCTTCCATAAAGAGGAGAGGTGGAAGAAGAAAATTTCTCAAGTGGAAGCTAGGATTTTGTTTTAAGAGACGGGAGAAAGAGTAGCGATTTATCTAATACGAGTATTTGTAACATTGTGAAGTATCTATAGCAAATTAGAAAGAAAAAAAAAACCTAATTATTAATCTCATGAGTAAAGTTGTGAATTCCAAACTTCACATATTATACTACAAAAGATTTTACTAGTTGCACTAACTCTACCCACAATTAATTGTTTACTCCATTAACATACACTAGATTGAATGTATGATCATACATTATATCAAGGGTTCACAATTTATCATGCAAGGTCATCATGCATCAATTAATTTGAGATAACTCAATGGCGAGGTCATCAAAAGAAATAATATTTGACAAAATACTACAATCAACAGAAAAAGAAACCTTGTCAATTCGGAAATGCTTCTTTCAATGACTTTTTTCAGGCCACTTAATTCCGTAGAAATATAAAAAATATTTTCTTCTGTTTAAGTATTATTATTGTACTACTCCAAGGAGTCTAGAATGGCTCCTAGTGATGCCTAAAGTGTCTTTTGATACGTGAGATTTTCTTTATTTTTTCCTTTTTATATATATTAGAAATAAACTAAAACTTAATTTGATCTTTATATGTATTTTTTCAAAATTTTGTAAATTAATTTTTGTCAGAGTAGACTGTAGCATCGCTTTACATAATGAAAACCTAATGGGAATAAACACAACCTTTCTAATTTCTAGAGTTCGTGGGATAGTTCCGATTAATCCTTATATTTTTAACAATTACTTAAAATATCTCTCCGGTTATATCATCAAAATCTAAATCTTCATTGTTTTTACATTTATACCTTGATATTGAACAATTTTTTAATAAGTATTTTTTAATTCCAAAAAAACTAATTTTAAAAATGTTTCTTCATTAAAAATATATTTTTTAATTCCAAAATATCTTTAAAAATTCTACCAGTTATATAGAAGATTTATATTAAAGTTATGTCCAAAAAATAATTAAAATCCTCTTAAAATATTGCATCTAACTATAACAGAAATAAGACAATAATGGTAAATTACCCAAATATAAACATTTATTGAATAAAAAAAGATTTAACTTGTTTTTAGTTTTTGGTTATACAAGGAGAATATTTTGTTGGCCATTATTAATTGTCATAAAGTAATGATTGAAAAAGACAAATACATGCTTCCACTTAAATTAAAGCAAACACCTTTCCTCCATTTGAAAGTTTTGAACTCTCAAAACTACAAATACCTTGTGTAATCAAATTCCTCCAAGATGTCTATTGGAGCCAATAATAGAAATGGAAGTGGCACAAATTATGGTGTTATACATTCACATTCACATTGAAAAGTTCTTTAATTAATTCCACTACCCCTAATTAGCATCAGTTTTTTTATTAATAAAATAAAATTTTATATTCATGAACTTGTCCATGTTCTCTGAAAATTTCAAGCAATTGATTGCATTTTGAAACAGATTTCCCTGGAATTTTCTTGAAATAAAGTTACAAAAGCACTGGTTCTACACCCTAATTTTATTTATCCTTTAAAATAAAATATATTTCCCCAATTTTGGGCAGCAGGGCCGGCCTTAGAAAAACTGAAGCCTCAGGCGAAAAAATATAAATTATATTTTTTATAATTACAATTAAATGAAATAAATAATTAAATTTAAATTTAATTCCTCCAGATAAACAAATTTAATTTGTGAATCTGTCAATTTCTATTTATTTTATTTTCTCACTCCTAGAATTGCTTTACAGTCTTATTACCATAGCCTCCACACAAACAATTTCTATTGGTGATATACAATTAATATGGAAAAAGGATTTTGGAGAAGATAAAAAGAAAACTCCAACATTAAAACAGTTAATCTGAACAAAAAAAAAATTGTTAATCTGGAAAAAAAATAACGAGATTTTGCTAAATTTATTTGATGATGAATTGTAAATATAAGAAGTCAATGGAACAAGAGTATGTGCAAGATACCAAGCTGAAGCTGAGTGACTTTCAATATTGATGAGTTTTTTTTGGCTAGAAAGTCCTGAGATATTCCAAATTGTCCCATAAATTGCTTGGCTAATTTTTGTTTATACGCAATAGCAATAGATTGTGCTAATCAATGAAGAAAATAAAAATACAGGGGATTTGACGAAAAAAATTGATCGGACAAGTTTAATGAGAGAAAAAAATAAAAGAGTTTGAAGGGAGATATATTAAATTGCATTTGTCTTTAATTGTAATTATAATTGGCGAGAAATTTTAAGAAGATTTTAGAGGGGTCGATAGTCCAACTCAAATTTTAATTATTTATTAAAAAAATAATAATAAAGAACCTTATTTTGGGCCAAGTGCTGTGTAAGCATCTTGCTTGCCTATGGCTTGAGCCGTCCCTGAATGGATGCTATTTTCAATCACTTTTAGTTACTTACAAAACTTAAAAAGTTGCATGTAGTTAATCTAAAGAAACAAATTTAGGAACTTTCAAAGAAATTCCCTACATTGTTCCTTCTTTTCTAATGCAAATTCTTATCAAACGAAAGTGTCTCTTAATTCTACTAAACAACTTTTCAAAAAAATAAAAAAAAAAATTCTACCAAACAACAAAAATGTGTATCATCATTTATGATTAGAATTTTTAAGCTCAATTAAGTTTGACTTTTATAACAAGAACTTGCACGGTGGTTGTGTGATCATAATTAGCTAACCTAGAATGAGAAGGGGCATATTATGTATTTATGTGGTCAGGTGAATGGTGTTTAGTCATTTAAAGGATAATTACGAATATATTTCTAATGGTTAATTAAATTGTCGACCTAGATTTCTCATGATATTCCTCAGTGATTCAAAATTTCAAATGGGGCTATTTACAATTAACTAATTAAGAATTCTCAGACATATTAGTATTAGCAAGTGTTTTTTTTAATGCAGTCATCGAATTCTTCCAAGAGGTCACAATTGCTGAGAGTGATTAATGATTAATAAATAAAATTATAAAAACGATTAATCATATATTATCTTCAAAAGACACATGATATATAATCTTTAAAAGTTCAAAAGAGTCATATGTGAAGAAAATCTTAATTCTTAAATTGTATAAAGTATATAAGAAAATAATAAACTGAAGAAACCATGTGACTTGAAAACTTGAAAGTATAGAATCCAAATAATAATATTTAATCTTTGCTTTAAATTTTGGCCTATATTTGTACAATTTCACTAGATTATGTATAAACAAACCCAAAATTTTGAAAAGTTTGTTAATATATTTTCTCTATGTATGTGTTGTGTTGCGAGGAGATGGGATTGGTGTGTTTGGGAGTTGGGAATGTTTGTGAACCCTAACCCTAATATTTTACTTTGATATAAAAATAGACAACAATGAGAATTAAAATAATGAAACCAAATATTACTCTCTTTTATCAACGGAGATGATTAATAATGCTAATAAGGGAAATACAAATCCTTCCACTTAAAGTAAGAAACACATTTCCTGCATTTGGAATCTCAAGCCCACAAATAGGGTTACAGGAATGGCAGTTGTGGGGGTGGTCCTGATCAGTCTTTGTTCCTGTTGAAACCAAGAAAAATATTTATTGATTGTCACTTCCAATCACAATAAATAGCATATATTAATAAAGTTTGTTAGATGTGACATAAAATTGGAGAATTCAATCAACCTCTACAAAATTATCCATTTTCTTCCCCACTGGCCTCAGCTGTTTCATGTTCAGGGAACAAAAGGGTTCTCAAGACTTGGTTTTTAATATTGGTAATTGGTATGAGGTTTTCAATTGAAGGAGAGAGCCTTTCTTTGGTGTTAGACACCGACATATCACCTGATGATGTGGTGATGTTGGTCCAATCATTTTTTGACACATATTTATTTTAATAAAGTGTAAATATTATTAAAAAAATAAATTTTTTTAAGGTAATATAATAATTACATTTTTATCTTTCAGTGAATTTTTTATTTTTTAATGACCTGGTAATCATATTTTAAAATAATAAAGAGTCCGAAGACAAACTGCACCCGAAACCATATTTTCATTTTAAAAGCTTAAATGAATTTATGGGTCCAGAAACTTTTTTAGTCTTCATTAGAGTCAAGGTCTCGTGTTCAAACCTATCACTTTTGTTTCCATCAACCTATTTTCTAGCAATCTTTTGAATATAATTCCTTTATGGACTTTTTTTTCTGTTCTGGTAAAAAAACTAAATAATCCTAGTACGAATGGAGCCCAATACTTAGCATCTTCCAAGATTGAAACTGTATGAAATGATATATTACTATAGAACTTATATCAACCCTAAAGTTGTATTAAAAAATTCAAGTATAGTTTGATTAATTGGTTCTCCTTTTGTGTTACTGATTATAAATTTAAGGTTAATGTAAATTACAACATAATATAACTTAACAACAACCAATCATAATATAACTTAACAACACCCAGCAGAGACCCGACAGAGAATCACTAATAAATAATAATCTTGAAATAACTGGTTATTTGCTACCAACCCAAACAAAATTTCATTTCAAGTAAGATTTTTTTGAATTCCCAATTTCAGAATGAGCATGATGCATAAGGAATAAATGAAATGGAAAGAAACATAACTTGTTTTAATCTTTATCAATTGTACCACCAGCCTCTTGTTTTTACTCTCCAGTTATACAAAGCTTTGATAATTTGCTGGCAAACTCAGCATAAAGATTCTTTATTATTCTCCTTACAACATTTGTGCACTTAAATTGTATAGTTTCAGGCTTTCAGCCCATGTGAACTTCAGTTTTTGGAAACACAATGCTCGTTTGCTTTCACTGTTGCATTACTGCAGGTGAAAATTCACAACATATATATAAGCCAGATGAACTGGTTAAATCACTTAACTTGCAATAGATACTTGGATAAATTGAGAAAGTTAAACTAAAAAACACAACTTTAATTGATTATTGATACAGGAAGCAGTTACTGCCGTTCTGTCAAGATGGTTTTTAACAATCTCCTGAATCATATGCAATTGTTTTCAAAGGAGTAAAGGATGGCAGTTTCTCCTTCTAGTTTCCATTTTCTTCACATACTCCAGCGTAAATTTGCTGCAATTAATATGCAAGTGAATATAAATTTTAAGTAAACAATTTTAAGCTTTTAGTTCAAGAAATTAGCCCCAGGAGGAGGACATAATGTGGTATTAATCACCTGAAAGCATGACAAAGTGTAATGCACATCACTTGCAGAAACTTGATGGTGGACCACAATTCTAACTCTGAAAGTACAAAAATATCTCTAAATTAGCATGCTAGCTATCGTCATATTCTTGATTTTCCGAGCAATAAACAATGAAAGTAAATCCGTAACTTTAAAGATTCACAGTTCTTTCAGTCTTAGTTAATTACTGGAGACTATAAATACAAGTTGACCAAAGAGAAGATTGGGAGACTAAGTCAAATCAAGAAAAATTAAGAGGAAAAATGCAAAAATTAATGAGGCTATGCATTCCAGTGAAAAATTGATTAAATTAGCAAAGATTGAAAACCAAATTATTATACTCCGGGTAGAAATATATTAAATCCAGCAAGAATATTTAAAGCATTAACATAATCAAATTCATTGTTCTGTATATTTTCAGAAAAAATATAAATGACTTTGAACATGTTTACTTTTGATTTAAACATGGATAACTTCCATGATTCCCTAAACATCCAAACTGCAGAATGGAAAGGCTATATAAATCAATCATCAAATATATTGTATTTCCAAATGATGTTCGAGAACTTAAGAGACGTACCTCGTAGAGCTCTCTGGCATTACAAGTACACCGTGCTCTTCCAATTTTTTTACTAGGCATGCTGCGTCCAACTTCGTGTCCTCTGTAACTTCAAAATATACCTGACAATGCATATTTATGAATCAGCAAAGGCAAAATAGGGCACTCATTAAAAGCCTCCGAATAAAGCTTATAATAACAATACATAGAAATTGAGGTATCCACATGATTCTGTAATTCATTTGTTGATGTTTAGGGCTCTAGTAAGTTATTAGAGCTGAAGTCTCTTCGTATATATTCTAAACTCAGGTTTAGGAAAGCATTAGTCAAGTGTCTGCAAAAGAGTGTTTTCAGAAGTGTAGAGAGAAAAGAGAGCAACAAAGAGTGAAACTCTAAAACAAGTGAGATTTGTGAGGTTGAGATATCTAGTGGTGTGTGATAGCTAAAGATTAAGATGAGGCTTGTAACTTTAATATTCTTCGTGGATGTTGTTTCCATGTGCATGGCAAATCCAGGAAAAGAGCATAGGAAGGATATATAATGAGTTATAAGGTCATGAAGGGTGCTAAGGAGCTAAGAATTATATTTGAAACACAAAATGATGAAATGAATGTTGTTGGTTTTGTTGAAATAGATTATGTTAGTGACTTAGATAAGTGGAAATCTACAACGGATTTTATTTCCACACGTGGTGATGGAACAATTAGTTAGAGACCTATGATTTAGCCATCTAGTTTCTTGTTTACTTCAGATGTGGAATACATGGCACCAAAGCAGGAATGGTTTGCTTAGGTGTGATTGTGAAAGTGCAATTGCTCTAACCTAGAACCAAGCACATTGTTGTCCGATATCATAGGGTGAGAAATTGGATGTTGCTTCTATGCAACCTCTATTGAGAAAATTCACACACATGAGAATACATCTGATGTGCTGACCAAACCACTAACCAAGGATAAGTTTGAGTATTCCTTTAGCTTGTTAAATCTTTGCTCATGTTCAGTTATAGATGGGTATCTCATCATTTGAGGTACACAATAATATGGGAGAGTTCTCATCAAGGTAGAGGTGTTACCTCATCACTTGAAGATTAACTTGTAACTTGGCCAATCCTTTTACTAGTGAAATCTGCGACATCCGTGGACGTAGCTAATTTGGTGAACCATGCAAATTGTTTGTATTATGGTTTGGTTATTATTGTTGATGTTGATTTATCATGCTTTTGCATATTATTGTTGTATGTAATGTTTGGGGTCATTGCAAAAAGGTCTTGGAAGGTGCTTGGGTGGATTTTATATCTGCCTACAAAAGTGTTCGATCAAAGTCCTAAGTGAATACAACTCTAGCTTGCTCCAAGAAAATAAGCCAAAATTGCCTTGGCTACAGAAAAATTGAGTGGGTTTTCTGTTTGTTTTTTGTTTGTCCTGCTAGATTAGATGACAATTTCTATAGAGACTTTCCAATCATGAGTACATATCAAACTAGCATCGTGTTATGATTTTGAAAGCAGAATACTCACAATGTTGGTCTCCACTGCATCTACATCCACCCTTAATCCTTTAAGTTGATTCAATCCTTCTGCAAATCAAAAGTAACCAAAAATGATCCCACAATTTACAGAATATAAGACAGTAAAATAGAATATGTTTCTCGATCCAAAATATAGGTATATTGAATTAAATAAACAAGTCAATGCAAATTATTTACCTGCCAACACTTTTGCTTTCTTGTGGTCACCGTCGAGCATTACAAGAACATTATCTTGTAAAGCAACCAATGCAGCAGCACAAAGGACACCAACCTGTCTCATACCGCCACCTAAGGTTTTCCTGAGTCTTCGAGCCTACAGAGCAGGAAAGGAAAGAAAGTTAAGTTTCACTGGAAAGAAGATATGGCTGCCATTACTCCTGAATGCAAATTTGTCATCATTACCTTCTTTATAAACTCTTTGGAACCAACAATAACAGATCCAACTGGAGCACCAAGACCCTTTGACAGGCATACCTGGTTTGGAAAAAAAAAATCAGATGCATGAAGAAAGTATGGTTATTCCATTATTTGTTCGAGTTCGTCAACTGAAAATCATACCGAAGCTGAATCAGCAGCCTGTACAAGCCTGCGAACAGGAACACCAAGTGCCTAGAAGACCAATCATTCCTGATCAGATGATTGCACATAAATGCTTATACATTAAAAAGAAATGAAGCAAGAGAGAAGATCAGTATACAGGTGCAAAGAAAACACTCAAATGAGCTTGACATTTTCCCATCGCCTCATATTTCATGAAAACAGTTAAAACAAAAATATCCTGAGCAACTATTATACGATATCCAGACAAATTGGTTCTGAAATACTTAGATTTAAAATCACTTAAACAATAGTCAAGAATACAGTTAACTTCATTTAGTAGGAGAAAAAAAAAATTCTGAGTGCAGAGCATCAGAAACAGAGTCCAGAGTACCAAGAAAAATTAAAATAAATAATCTTATCAGAGCTATTCTCAAATACAATGTTTTCACTGTAGATAAACATTAAGGTTAGTTCATCTGTAAGCATTTTATGCAACTTTGAAAAAAAAAAAATTCCATCAGTAACACTTTGCAGATAGTTCCTATTAATGCCATGAGAGGCTATGTTGGTAATCTTAAAAAAGGCTTTTAGAATAAGTCTATCAAACATTCATCTTAACATGCAATTCCCATGGCTTATAACTTCCAAGCATTCATTCTTCAGCAATATACAATTTCAATCCACCTTTCATTCTGACGTTCCCAGCTAAAGTCAATCTTGATGTCAAAACTACTCTTATTTTCCAGATTGTACTTCCTGGTCTTCTTGAGCAAGAGCAACAAGTTGACACCTTAAGTTGGATTTGGACTAAATACAACCAAGCACCTTATATGCTGCCTAAAACTTTTCTCCTGAAAATACAGCCATCTGCTATATAACTTTTACTTGCATATTTTTATTTTTGTGTTTATTAGATGTCAAAGGTGATATTTTACACGAACCTCGAACTTTCCTAGTGTGAACTTCCATGAAGATGATAGAATTGAATGTCATTCAACTGTATCAAATAAATAGTTTTTTAAAAATAAATTAACTCACAACTGCTGCATTGAAAATGCGAGCCCCATCAATGTGAAGCTTTAAACCAAGCTTCCTGGCAATCTCTCCAACACTGTCCGTGTATTCTACGGAAAGGCATCTACCACCGCAGCTGCATTTGAATACCACTTACAAGATTATTAACCACAACTGACAAACGAAGGATCAAATAAATTGTAAAGAGCAAAGAATACTTTTTTCAATCTGTGCACACATAGTGGGTATCTAAAGGACCTGATAAGCTAGCTGCATATGTTGTACTTGTGTCATGAGAATCAATGAAGAGTAATGCCTTTTTGAAAGGCCATATTGTTCTATTTCGAAAGTGTGAATATGGAATAACCAACCACTATAATATGACTATCAAGCACATAGTAATTCAATTTGATTTGGGACAAAAGCAATACTTACTTTGCATGTGTATTCTCCAAACAGATAAGTCGAGTAGTCGGGTACACAATCTCCCCTCTCGGATCTCTAATGGCAGCTTCAATTAAATCAATATCCATTGTTCCATCTTTGTTGTTCTTAACAGTCCTTGGATGCACCCCTCCAATTGTTGAAATGCCTCCATTCTCGTAAATATGAATATGAGAATTGTCTCCAAGAATGACTTCACTTCCCCTAATTTCACAATGAATAAGCACACTAATGAGGTTACCCATTGTGCCTGACGGCACAAACAGACCGGCTTCCTTGCCCATAACCTTTGCCATTTCTGTTTCTAAGCGGAATGCAGTCGGATCATGCATTAATACATCATCATCAACCTCAGCACTTGCCATAGCAGCCCTCATTGCTTCAGTTGGTTTGGTGACCGTGTCCGACCGGAGATCCACAGTTCTAGTTACCATTTTCACTTACACTGACCCAAAAACAAATAATTAAAAGGGTAAATTGCAATCAATTGGTTCTTTATTTCTCATATACTAGAAAAGGAGTGAACAATATCATGATTTCAGATCCCTCTCTTCAAAGATATTAATGCTTAACAAGTTGGATAATATTAATGAAAGCAATTGACAGTCAGAGAAAATTTCAGTCAAAAAATTAAATTCTATAGTGGTATAAGCAAATAAAATAAAATATATAATATATGACACAAGTGAGAAAGTAGAATTGTTTTTTTTCTTTTTCTTTTTGTCCTTTCCCAAGAACTTAACATCCCCTAATTGAAGCACCAAATTTCAGAAAACTGATTATTAGCCAAATCTTAAGATCTTAACAGAAGATATTTTGAGACACTTGTCTCAAAGAGTCTTTGGAACTATTCTTAAGGAATTTTAACAAACTTTAAACTTGAACCCCAACAAAGAGAGAGAGATAAAGAGGAATCATTAGAATTCTACTCTTAACATTCATAGCAAAGAAGAATCAAGAAAATGAAATTATAATACTACATGCAAAAGCAGAAGCACTTTACCACTGAAAGCAGCTGAAGAATCTTTGGACTATAGCACTTATTAACAGCACCCCCTTCAAATAACAAAAGAAACCCAAGAATCTTTAAATACAACTCCAATATCAAAAGCTTGCAGTAATCAAAACAAAAACTTTGATTTATGAGACGACAAAAATCCTAGAACTCAACTGAATCCGCCGCTGAAATATGAAAAAATACTCGTGCATACAAAAACAAATGCATGTGATTCTCTTATGACTTTTTGCCTATGGCTTCTTTCTCATGCAAAGGTTAAAAATGGACAAAAAGTCGACAGAGAAGCACATGAGAACGCTGAACCAACCAGAATAGTGACACTGGCTCTGTGGCTGACAATCTGACATCCAACAAAAATGATGATAACAAAATGACAAATGCAAACTAATTCCTTCTCATTTGTAATTTCCTTTCTTGGCTCTTCTTATTATGCTATTTAATTTTCATTAGTCTTTTCAAATAACACTTTGGTGTGAAAACTTGCTTGTACTAGCGGGCCTGAAGCCTGATTGAATGATTTTATTTTGTTTGATTTTTTTGGTGGGGGTTTACTGGTTTTAATTTTCCAGAAGAGAATTTGCTTTTGGCTTCCCTGTTTGTTTGTAAGATTACTTAACAAATTAAAATTCAATGTTTTTTTCAACTACTTAAAAAAATTATCTTGCAATTAAAAATATTTTCATCTGTTTTATATTCATTTAGGCCAGTACTAAATGAGAGCTACAAAATATTGACATTGCATATAATAAAGAATATTTGGAAAACAAACAAAATTAACAAATCATTATGAGTGTCTCCAGTTGTATCCATTGTCTCTCTTCAAATTGATTTTTTCTCTTGAACCAATGAAGTACTTACAATTAGATACACACATACACACATATAATAGTTGATTTTTGGATATTTATTTTTTTATATTAGAAAAACCTTTGTTTCATAAAAAATATTCATCGCCAATCATATTGCTTATCAAGAAAAATATCAGTTAAATTTATCTAATCACCATCATTGATAGTAATTTCAATTTCAATTTGCACACTGTTTAAACCTTCAAAAATAAGAGTAATGTAATATAAAATCAACTCTAGAATTTCTGCCAATGGGCTTGTAGTAATGAAGTATAAAATTAACTCTAAAATTTTCTTAATTAAATATGATTAAGTGAAATAAAATTATAAATAGTCTTTTTATTGTTGTCCCAATATATTTATTTATTGAAATATTTTTATCTTAATGTGTAATCAGTATTAAAAAAACTCTAAAATTTCTAGATTAAGATCTTGCAGACAATGATAGTACATAATAATAAATAACTTAACCACCATAACAAAGGCAGTTTTTTTTTTTTTGGACCTTTTCTTATTTATCAAATTCAGCATCACATTATTTTTTAATTTTACCTAAAAGTTGGGTGGGTGGACAAAATTCAAATTAATTTCTTAATTATAATTTTTGGGATGCCAACTCAAATGATTATTTAAATAAAATTTCATGAAAAATACCCACTGGCCAAGAGTGGCGGCTTTATCATGTTATCTGATTTAACAAAACTTGTACAAGTAATTGGAACCGCATTTAGAATTAGAACAAGAGGCCAAAACTAGAACCTAACCCCACCAGCCACCGCAACAGAATCCTTTCCAATCAGGCAGTATATTATATGCGTCACGCATGCAAATACCATTGCATGATATATTAAGAAATTTAGGTGGCGTCTGATTTTTTTTTTAATTTAAAATTTGAATAAATTTAAATTAATTTAATTTTTTAAATAGAGTTGGATTTATGAATTTAAATAATATGTTTATTTTTTATCTGATTACTAAAATAAGTATTAAGTTATTTTTTTAATTTAAAACATATAAAAATCAGTATTTTTATATTTGTATCATTACAAATTATAAATACTAAACAAACAACAAACATTTCAAAGAATATAACTAAGATAATATATTATCATATCATAAATCATGTTCAATTGAATACATTCCTTTAATATTTTAAATTTCGTTTATATTAATAAATTTTATTGTAGTTTATGATATTTTTATATGAAAAAAATTCACAAAAAATTATAAAGATAAAAAATGCTAATTTGAAAAAAATAAAAAGTATAATAGTTCTACCACTATATTATCATAATTTATAGAGATGGATAGTAGTGCTAATTAGTAATTTTTATTTAGGATCAAAATTAATTAATTAAATAAGAATATTTGGAGAATATCTTTTAATGATGACATTCATAATTTTTAGATTAAACAAAAAAAAAACTAAATAAATTGTTTTAATAATTTAATGATTGAAAATTTCATTAAGTTAAAAAATAAACGGATGTAATAATTTAATTGATTGAAATTAAATTAATTAAGTCGTTAAATAAAAAAAAAAAATCAAACAGTCCCTTAATTGCACTTATGATAAATAAACAGCATAAATGTTAAACATAATGAGCAAGACCATGAGCATACCTGTGGTTGTTCAAAATGAAACTGATGCTTTGCTTGACAATTGGCATGTAATTTAAAGAGGGTGGAATGGTACGCAATTCATTTATTTTTAAAGAGTTTCTTGAAAGTCTATCTAGTAAGAGGATTGGTTCATTTTGGCTTAGTGTGCTTTGCTGGAATGATAACATTGGCTTTTGTCCTTTTCAGCTCCTGCTTAGTTGGAATCACAATCTATCACGTAAGGCTGCTTAAGATTTCAATTTTTTTATGCAACCACACTCCGGCCGCCTGCCTAACTATTTTATTAGTGTTTGTGCTATTTGTACAATCTCTTTATTCACATTATATGTGTTAAGAAAACGTTGTTACCAAATAAGGAAAAACTTGTTGTCAATAAAAAGAAAGCTGTGACGGTTGTATGACCCTTTTTCTCAACTTTAAAGATCAGAATTATTTTGGTAAACAAACCCTTGCCCCCCTAAAATTTGATTTTTTTTAAGAGAATGAGAAACAGAAGATAAAATGGCTTGTAACAAAATCACTAATACAGTTGATCAATTTAACAACAGTTGCGTGGTACATAAGGCTAGATAAGGGGTCTTCCTATTGGCATTCTAATGGAGCATAAAAAAGGAAACAGAGGTCATATGTGTTCCAGTTCTACTTAAAACATGAATGCAAGAATTAGGCGCACACATAACACGACTCACCAGCTCCCTCACAACCACTTTGAAACGTTACACAAGTAACTTACGGCAACTCATTAAAATCATTCTTCCGACTCCCCACATGTTACTGTATTGTTCAGGGAGGTCTTCGTTCATCTTCGAGCAATCGATCATCACTCGATCTCTTTCCACATTTCATTAAACCAGCAATATCATGATCATCCATGTATACAGTTTATTTGTCAGTGGAATCTCCGTTTAAGAGAGGCAGGTTGTCCTTTGGCTTCTAACTCTTTTACGGCTAAATTTGCCTCGTCAAAGATCTGTTAAAGATGCCATACCCTTAAACTTGACTGGGTCTGGATCCTTCAGGTAGTTAGCACCAATTCTGAGCAGCCACGCCTTCTGTAGGTTGCTAAGTTGGTATGGAATTTGACCTGTGAGTGAATTACTTGTAAATAAGAAGGACACGGAGTTCGGAAGGGTTTCCAATTTCTGGAGGTATTGGATTTGTGAGATTATTGCTGCTCAAATCAAGTAAAATGAGCTTTGTTGCATTCCAAATTCCCGCTGGAATATTTCCTACCAAATTGTTCTTATTGAGATTGAGGGCGGTGAGATTCGGAAAAGCAGAGAAGTCAAACCTGTCCAGTGTTCCGTCCAAGCCTGAATTTGCTAAGTTTAACTCAGAAATGCTGCCAACTGGTGGGGATATATTCTTGTGAGGAATGGCAAATGTAGAGAATTGCAGTAACAATGGTGGAACTTTATAATGTCGGTAATGTGTTCACAATTCAGTGTGTAGAAAGAAAATAGTAATACTACAAAAGCTGCAGAAAAATAATGTGTACTTCAAGGTATGTTACAAATGTCGCTTGCCTTAAGACGTTATTTGCCCCCACCAATTGAGTGATGTACATGAGTTAAGCAAGTACGCCTCTAGGATACAATGAAGCACTTGTTTGCTTGCTTGTGTTGTGCATTGACGAAAGCAAACCTGAATACTCTTGAATGTTGCAAGCCTGCCAAGAATCAATATATTGTTTATGTAGAAAACAATATATTGGATGTTTTATGCATAAAATAAATGTAATATAATGAAACTCGTTTTAAGAAAGAGGGGGTAAGAAAAGAGTGGTGTAGGATCATTAATTTCATGTCTCAATAGCCTAAACGTGGCCTCTATTTATAGATATACTTGTGCCCTTTCATTTGGGTTGTCATCTTTCATGATACCCCTTCATTCATGACCATTAGATCAAGATTTGAATTTAAATCAATGGTCCAAGTTGAACCATCACAATTTCAAATAAAAAGTCACCATGAAAGGAATCATTTTTCAAATGAAATGCCACAATGAATGGATGTATCTTTAAATGAAAATATACCTATTTTATAAGACACAACTAATTGGACATGTCTCTTCCATAAGGTACAATTAATTTGACATGTCTTTACAATAAGACACCATTTATTTTAAAAATTTCCAACAATCCTGCACCATTTTCAAAATAAATGAATTTTGAAAATTATCTCGCACAGGCTTGGAAAACTTTTGTATAAATGAAGGTGTATTTTGGACTTGAACCTTCACTTAGTGACAACACATCAAATTTAATCAAGGTGGCATGGTAGACAAGCTTTGAACCAGCGACCTTATTAAACTAAATGGATATATCTCACACAAAAGTTTTCAAATTCTCAAATATTCTTTAGCTGACACGTGGATTGGCCCTGTGTCTATTTCCTGTTTTCATGAGCGCTTTAGTAACCAGCTAAGTTATATAGGAAGTGGCACCACCTCCTACACTCACATAGGTAGACTTATCTAGAATGTCCCTATAACTAAACCATTTATAAGTCTATTAAAAGCTAAGTAGCTTAACATTTCCCATATGTTACAGGTATCGAGCACTCACCTTTGGGACGCATCTCAAATATTATAGTGCTTGCTATCACAACATATGATGTACTTGCTCATTGAACCCAAGATCTTGATGTTTCAAGTGTTGGGTTGAGTTTCCATCGTTGGTGATAAGATGATGCTGGCTTCAGTCCCATCCCCTTAGAAGTTTTTAACACAATGTCCCTTGCAAGGTCTTTAGTTAAAGGGTCCGCCAAATTTTGACACGATCTCACAAAGTCAATTGTGATTACTCCATCTATAATCAATTGTCATGTCTTAGACCAATATGCCTAGAATTTCCATTATAGATTTGGCTATATACCCTTGACAATGTTGCCTCACTATCACAGTGAATGGACACAAGAGGCATTGGTTTAGACCAAATAGAAATTTCTATAAGCAAATTCCGTGACCACTCAGCTTCCTTGCTACATGAAACCAAAGCTACAAATTCTGCAGCCATGGTAAAATCTGCTATACAAGTTTGCTTCTTCGAGCCCCATGAAATAGTACCTCCACTAAGAGTAAATATCCAACCACTTGTGGATGTATGATCATCTCGATCAGTAATCCAACTAGCATCCGAGAATCCTTCCAAAATTGTAGTATATCCAGTATAGTATATACTATAATCTATCGTTTGTTTTAAATATTTTAGAATTCTATACACTACTTGCCAATGTGCTTGGCTTGGATTACTAGTATATCTACTCAACTTTCCAACAGCGAAAGCAATGTCTGGCCTAGAACAAGTCATAACATACATAAGACAACCAATAACACGAGCATATTCTAATTGGGATACTACTCTTCCGGTGTTAGGGTACAGTCTTATGTTTGAATTAAAAGGTGTTGATACAGGCTTACAATCATAATAATTAAACTTCTTTAAAATTTTCTCAATATAATGTGATTGGGTCAATACTAGGCCATTATCATTTTTGATAATTTTAATTCCTAAAATCACATTAGCAAGCCCCATATCTTTCATCACAAAATTAGATGACAAAAATGATTTAGTGAGTTTAATGCTCTCACTATCAGTACCAAAAATTAACATGTCATCTACATATAAACAAATAATCACACCTCTATTTCCATTGAATCTGCTATATACACATTTATCAGATTCATGAATTTTAAATCCATTAGAAACAATCACTTTGTCAAACTTTTCATGCCACTGCTTTGGAGCTTGTTTAAGGCCATATAAAGATTTGACTAGTTTACAAACTTTGTGTTCTTGTCTTGGCATAACAAACCCTTCTGGTTGTTTCATGTAAATTTCTTCATCTAATTCTCCATTTAGGAAAGCTGTTTTTACATCCATTTAATGGATTTCAAAGTGATAAATTGAAGCCAAAGCAATCAAAGTCTAATAGTAGCAATTCTTGCAATAGATGCATATGTATCAAAATAATCATGACATTCTTTCTGTGTAAAGTCTTTTGCTACTAGTCTTGCTTTAAACCTTTCAATAGTTCTATCAACTTTCTTTTTCTTTTTAAAGATCTATTTACAACCTATAGGATTAGAGCCAGGCGATAAATCAACTAATTTCCAAGTCTTATTACCTATAATAGAGTCCATTTCGTCATTAATGGCCTCTTTCCAGAAGGCAGCATCTTGAGACTTCATTGCATCATCATAGGTGAGGGGATCAGAATCTATACTAGATGTGATCATGGTCTATTTAGATTGTGAGTCCCTTGTCCCTTCTACTAAATAGACTATAAAATCTAGTCCAAAGGATTTTTTAGTCTTTATTTTTTTGCTCATTCTCAATAGATTTTGCTCATCATTAGAATCACGCTTTTGACCAATTTCTATTAGTTAATCAACCTTTTGAGAATCAATACTTTTTGGCATAGTGGAAAATCTATTTTCATAGAATATGAAATCTCTAGATTCTGCTATAGTATTGATCTCGACAAAGCTATTAGGTTATGTTACAAGAAACCTATAAGCTTTACTATGTTTAGCATATCCCAAAAATATGCATTCAATGCCCCTTTCTCCTAATTTCTTTATCTTAGGTTTAGGTAGTCTTACAATCGCTTAGTAACCCAAAACTCTTAAATAAGAAAGATTAGGCTTTTTCTTTTTCCATAATTCATAAGGGGTCACTTTTGTTTTCTCATTGGGTACTCTATTCAAAACATGACATGCAGTCAAAAGTGCTTCACCCCAAAAACCTTTACCAAGCCCAGAATTAAAAAGCATAGCATTGACTATTTCCATTAGTGTCATATTTTTCCTTTCAGCTACAACATTTTGTTGTGGTGTATGTGCAGTGCTAGTTTCATGCACAATGCCTACAGATTCACAAAATTCAAGAAATGAATATTCACCTCATTTATCACTTCTAAGGCATTTAATTTTAATATCAAAAAAATTCTCAACTTCATTTTTATAAATTTTAAATTTCTCTAAAATTTGATCTTTAGAATATAGAAATATACATAGCAATATTTTGAAAAATCATCAATGAAAGTAACAAAATATTTTTCACCTCCTTTAGTAGGGTTACTATGCATATCACATACATCGCAATGAATTAAATGCAACAAAGAAGATGTTTTTTCAATTTTTGGAAAAGGGGTTCTTGTGATTTTAGTATGTGCACACACTTTACATTTTTCATGCATATCATTTTCATGTTTAGGAATTAATTCTAAATTATCCATATCATGCAATCTTCTAATATTCACATGTCTTAAACGATTATGCCACAAAGATAATGAGTCAATCATGTAAGCAGAAAAAACATTCATTTTATTAATATTGAGTTTAAACATTCCCTCATACATATACCCTTTCCCAACAAAGGTACTACCCTTAGACAATATAAATTTGTTTGACTCAAATACAAGTTTAAAGCCAAACTTATTAAGAAGACTGCCAGATACAAGATTCTTCCTAACTGCAGATACATAATAAACATTAGTAAGAGTTAAGGTTTTTCTAGAAGTGAACTCTAGTTGCACACTGCCTTTTCCTTTAATTGTTGCTGTGGAGGAATTTTCCATGTAAAGAACACTTCCACCATCCATTGCTTTGTAAGATGTGAAAAGGCTACGATCCTTGCACACATGCTTGGTTGCACCAAAATCTATCCACCATGCATTATCATCTTCGAGAACATTGATCTCAGATATCATGGCCATAAAATTTGTGTTCGAACCTTCTTTTTGTTTCTTAAGAAGTCGACAATCTCTTTTGAAATGGCCAGGCTTTCCGCAATGGTAGCAAGTACCCTTCTTTTTCTTCTTATTGTTTTGATTCTCTTTAGAATCAAACTTTCTCTTTTGATTGTTCTTAGGGTGATTAGAATGTTTAAACCCATTCCCCTCCTCCACAACATTAATTTTAGGGGATAAAGCAGCCTATTCCTCAAGACTATTAAGCATGAGTCTCTTCAATACGAAGACTTTGGCCTAAGCCTTCCAGGTTGATTTCCTCTTTGCTATGTTTAAGACTTTTCTTGTAGTCTTTCCAAGAGGGAGGAAGTTTTTCAATAATTGAAGAAACAATAATAAACTCATCCATTTTCATGTTGTGTTGGTTGAATTGATCAAGAACATGCAAAATCTCATTATATTGTTCAACCACAAGTCTATTATCTACCATTTTATAATAAAAAAAATTTAGAAGCTGTTGAGTATTAGAAAGTGTGTATTTATGGAGGATAAAATAGTCATGCTACACTTCAAGTATCACTAACATCCTTACTTTTATATATTTAAGTCATTTGCACTTTAATTGTGTGTGTTTTATTATAACTTATGTATTTTATGCATTTCTGGGAATTCAGGCCATTTCACAATTAACGAGACATCGGACATCAAAACGGACAGTATTTTTGAACTCAGGACAGTCGAAAACTTTAGGAGGAGTATAAAAGAAAAAACGGCACTGTTCACATATACGGTACTGTTCACGTATACATCACTGATCATGTACGGTACTATTCACATATAAGTACAATGATGTGACATTGACCGATGACGTGTCATTGATCGGTGACATGGCAGTATTTGATTGGACGAATGATGTGACATTGACTGCTTATGTGGCGTTGACTGATGATGTGGCGCTGACCGATGACGTGGCAGTGTATGATTGGACCGAAAAAATGAGCTTACGATAGAAGCAATGCACTTGATCAAGGTTGGTTGACTTTGGCGCTGACCGATGACGTGGCAACACAGTATTAGACGAGAAAATTGGCTTAAGTTACATGCGGCACACTGAATCACAGTCGCTGATGATGTGTTCCAAGTAATCTAAGCTTGCCACGTGGCGCAATCCTGAGCGTCTGAATTGATTTCATCTAATGGTCATAATTTACTCATTGTATCTATAAAAAGGGGGGCTCCCACCCTAATTTGACACCCTTGAATCCATTTTTGAGCTTAGTTTTATAAAATTCTCTCCCCTTCTTGTATTTCTACGTATTTTAGTATAATACCCATTTTACCCCTAGTTCAAATAATGAGTAGATAATTTTCTTTCAAGCTTGGGTTGAAGGTGAGGCCTCAACATGTTCCATGGGCTAATTTGATAAATTTACTTTCTTCTCCCCTTTAATTTATGTGGTTGTTTTGACTTTTCGTCGACAGATAGTAATAATCTTGTCTAGATTTTGCATCGATACTACCGTCTCCTTAGTGCAAGGTTATTACTGTTTGGCACGATAAGCACTTAGCACCATATTTATTAGAGTGTGGTTCATCAGGAGTGGAAATCCCCCTCATGATTTAATTGGCACTAATAAGGAATGTTAAGCCCATGGTGAATGTTGATGCAAATTCAGATACCCAAGCACTTTATTTATATAGTTTCATCTCTAGCTTAATCTCATCATTTCAATTTAAATTTTAAAATAGTCCAAATCATCTTCACCACAAATCCAACTACCCAACTAGAAAATTAACCCTACACCTAATTAAAATCCACCTCCTCGTGGGATCGACACTCGTCACCATTGATCTATACTACAATAGATTCGTGCGCTTGCGAGTTTATTAAAATTTGCACAACAGAAGCCAAGAATTTCTTACTTGTTGCATCTTCCATCATGTACTTAGCCTCCAATGAGTCTTATATTTCTTTTGCTGTGGGTTTGTTGTGGTATTGATCAAACAAAGTATCAGACATTGCATTGCAAATGTCTCCCTTGCACACATAGTCATCTTGCTCTCACTTCTGCCACGCTCTAGTTTCTGCTAATGTCTCATCCTCATGCTCTTGAGGCTTTGGTGTTGTGAGAACATAGACCACATTAAGGCTTGTCAATAAGAAATGTAACTTTTTCTGCCAACGTATAAAGTTGCCACCATCAAATCTCTCTAATTTGACAAAATCTACTGCGAATTGTTGAAGAGATGAACTTGGTGCCATTGTTATGGAAATAACGTCTTAAGATTGTTGGGGATATATTCTTGAGGGGAATGGAAAATGTAGAGAATTGCAGTAACAATGGTAGAACTTTATAATATCGGTAATGTGTTCACAACTCTGTGTGTAGAAAGAAAATAGTAATACTACAACAACTGCAGAAAAATAATGTGTATTTTAAGGCACGTTACAAATCGCTTTCCTTAAGACGTTATTTGCCCCCACCAATTGAGTGATGCACATGAGTTAAGAAAATACGCCTCCAGGATACAATAAAGCACTTGTTTGTTTGCTTGCGTTGTGCATTGACGAAAGCAAACCTGAATACTCTTGAATGTTGCAAGCCTGCCAAGAATCAATAGATTGTTTCTGCATAAAACAATATATTGGATGTTTTATGCATAAAATAGATGTAATATGATGAAACTCGTTTTAAGAAAGAGGGGTGATAAAAGAGTGGTGTAGGATCATTAAATTCATGTCTCAATAGCCTAAACGTGGCCTCTATTTATAGATATACTTGTGCCCTTTCATTTGGGTTGTCATCTTTCATGATACCCTATCATTCATGACCATTAGATCAAGATTTGAATTTAAATCAATGGTCCAAATTGAACCATCACAATTTTAAATAAAAGTCACCATGAAATGATGCATTTTTTAAATGAAATGCCACAATGAATGGATGTATCTTTAAATGAAAAGATACCTCTTTAAAAAGACACAACTAATTGGACATGTCTCTTCCACAAGGTACAATTAATTGGACATGTCTTTACAATAAGACACCATTTATTTTGAAAATTTCCAACAAAACTTCATTGCACTTAATTCCATTCCAGTTGCATGGGCCATCGCTGCTGTTAATGGCTATCCATGAAGGAAGAGATGAAGAAATTAAACTGTTTTTCCAGTTTAGTAGAGCTTCTGCTTCTTTCTGCACAAATATTTGAACAATGACATAGGATAAAAAAAGAATGTGAAATGTTCTGCGTACTAATTTCTTTGGATCGAAAGTTTCATAAAGATACTAAGGATACAATGTGAATGCAATGGTTTGAGTCTGAGTTTGTTGCTTGACTTGTTCTTTGTGTTTATTTGCTTTATACATTATTCTAAAATCCATCCAGCTTTTCATCGGGGCTCCATTGAGAAGAAAGTTTTATTTCTAGAGAATGAGATTGGTTGACTATGACTTTTACAGTTTGTGCTTAGCTTTTGGCCAAACTTTCTTGTTGTAGTGGTCCTTAGGCTGAGACTTCTTCGTTGTGTTCGTTGAAGGACAAATGTACTGATTGTTTTAGTTTGCTCACATTCATAAAAATGCATAAAATGGCGATTTTCTTAAATTAGTGTCATTTGTCATTCGTACAAGTGTAAAGTATGCTGACATATTCATTATATTATATAAACTGAAGCATGTATGCCTGTCTTTACTTAGAATGTATAAGCCAAAGAGAAATCTCTAGGATGCATGTTAGAAAAAATGCTCACATTCTTTTCATTTTTGTAAGAGTTATCATTTAGTTGGCATTTCTGTTATCATAGAAGTACTTGTTCTGGAATCATATTTTGTGAGAATGTTTCTGATGTAGCAGAAGTTTTATGTTCTAATATTCCGTTGATTCTTAAGAATACTAGAAAAAAAGGAACAAACTAAATTTATGTTCTAATATTGAACTCAAATCTCTGCTTTCAAAGGCTGCAAGAGATGTCTATTTATACTAACTATAACTTATCCTAATTTGTCTAGAAAACCTATTTTAATAAGACTTATACCTAAATTAGGAATACAACTCAAATAAGTAATGCCTAAACAATAAAACTCTAAATAGGAAACCAAATTAATCTAAAATACAAATTAATTAAAATATTCCTAAATATTATAAATTTCAATCTAATTAAGATTTCTTCAAGTTCTTACTCTGCATCATTCCCACCAGGGTGGAGAAAATTCGTCCTCTAATTTTCTTTGTTGTAGTCTCCAAGAACATCTTCACGTGTATAAGGATTATTTTTCAGAATACAGCTTTGATGTAGACAAAGAACCTTGAATTTTCCAACTTTTGTAACGATCGCCATGCAATCACTCCAATAGCATAAAATAAATTCTTCTATCAACAATTTTTCTAAGAATACCTTCTCGAATTGTTCATGTCGAATTTCAACATATTTGAGGAAAAACGATTTCTGATAACCCACAAACCGTTGAAAAATATCACAACTTTCTTTATCTTTTTTAGGTAAATCAAGAGAACAACAAGAGATTGTATCAACAACTACATCTCTTTGCTCCACAAAGTCAAAAGATGTATGAGAAATCACCTCTTTTTGTTCCAGATTATCAATATAGTCATCAAATTTTGGCGGTTGATCCAAATCAATGTCTGTATGTGGAGAATTTACTGTAGACGTGAATGGCCAATTAATATTCTCCTTGGAAGGCATAATTTTGTCAAGTGAAGCAAAGTAATCATTTTCCTCATTATCCTCATAACATGCATCATCACGAGCCACTTTGTCAAATCCGTATCTCTGCTGTATGTGTAAAAATTTTCTCTTTTGAAGTTTCTCTAAATCTTGAGCAATAGAATGTAAAGTCCGTAACATATGAACCAAAACATCTTCTTTGAAGATGAAACCTTCACGACGATGTTGCGGTTTCATGATATTTTTTATGGGTTTTTTTAATGAAATCAGAAAATTTAAGGGCAATACTGTAATTAAAGAAAGAACATGGCCAAAACTATAAATAAGTAAAAGATGGGGTTACCGGCTACGGTGATCGGAAAATTGGACTAGGATGGGTGGATCTGAAAGATTTGATGGTAAGGAACACGATGGTGGCCATGGATTAGTCGGATTTGCTGCAGTTTGGCCTTGAAAGTTGAATTAAATGTGGTGGTTTTGCGTTGGATTTTGATTCCGTCGATCGGGGGTGGTGAAGGGTTAGATACGTTGTGCTAGTGGAGAGGAGTTGATTAGTAGTGGTGGTACTAGCCAACGCGCGGCGAAATCTGGCGAACAAATGGGTGGTTTCGCGGCTGTTTTTGTCTTTTTTCTGCAGTTCTGGTGGCAGGGATGCCTTGGTTTGGTTGTCCAGCTGCTTCTGATTGTGTTGGTGGTAGCTGATCATCAAAAGGCAACGAAAAATGATTACCGGTAGCTGTAGAAGGCGGCTGCTGCATTTGCTTGTGGCGACTTTTTTTTTTTTTTTTTTTTGTATTTTTTTTGTAAAGCTAAACGGGTTAAGGGAAAAAAAAAGAGAAAGGGTAGGTGTCGGGGACAGTTAAGAACCAGACTTTTTAGCTCTGATACCAAACTGATGCAGAGGAAGTTTTATGTTCAATGTTCCATTGATTCTAGAGAATACTGGTAAAAAGAAACGAATTAAATTCACGTTGATTCCAAAGAATACCGTGAACCTAGGGGGGTTAAGACTCGTTGATTCCACAGAATACCGAGAATTAACTAAACTCAAACTGAAATATTATTGAACTCAAATCTCTGCTTTCAAAGGCAATCAATTTATACTAACTACAACTTATCCTAATTTGACAAGAAAACCTATTTTAATAAGACTTATACCTAAATTAGGAATACAACTATTGAGTGTTAGAAAGTGTGTATTTATAAAGGATAAAATGGTCATGTTACACTTCAAATCTCATTAACGTCCCTACTTTTATGTATTTAAGTCCCTTGCAATTTAATTATGTGTGTTTTATTATAATTTATGTATTTTATTTATTTCAGGAGAATTTTGGCCATTTCACAATTAACGAGACATCAGATAGCAAAACGGACAACATTTTTGAACTCATGGTAGTCGAAAACTTTAAGAGAAGCATAAAAGGAAAAATGAAATAGTTCACATATACGGAACTGTTCATGTATACAGTACTGTTCATGTATACAGTATTGTTCATGTATACATCACTGATCATGTATGGTACTATTCACATTTACGTACGATGACATAGCGTTGACCGATGACTTATCATTGGCCGGTGACGCGACATCATTTGATTGGACGAATGTGTGGTATTGACTGATGATGTGGCGCTGACCGATGACGTGGTAGTGTATTATTGGACCGAAAAAATGAGCTTACGATAGAACCAATGCACTTAATCAAGGTTGGTTGACTTTGATATTGACCGATGATGTGGTGGCACAAAATTGCACAAAAAATTGGCTTAAGTTACATGCGACACACTGAATCACAGTCACTGATGATATGTTCAAAGCAATCAGAGCTTGCCACGTGGCGCAACCCTGAGCGTCCGAATTGATTTCATCCGATGGCCATGATTTATTCATTGTATCTATAAAAGGGGGTTCCCTTTAATTTGACACCCCTGAATCCATTTTTTAGCTTTATTTTCTGTAATTCCCTCTCTATCTTGTATTTTTTGGTATTTTAATAATGACCATTTTACCCCTAGTTCAAATAATGAGTAGCTAATTTTTTTTCAAGTTTGGGTTGAAGTTGAAGCCTCAACATGTTCCATGGGCTTAATTTGGTAAATTTACTTTCTTCTCCCCTCTGATTTATGTGTTGTTTTAATTTTTCGTCGATAAATAGTAATAATCCATTCTAGATTTTGCATCGGTACTACCATCTCTATAGTGCAAGGTTAGTATTGTCTGCCAAGATAAGTGCTTAGCACCATATTTATTAGAGTGTGGTTCATGAGGAGTGGAAATCCCCCTTATGATTTAATTAGCACTAATAAGGAATATTAAGCCCATGGTGCATGTTTATGCAAATCTAGATATCCAAGCGCTTTATTTACATTGTTTCAACTCTAGCTTATTCCCGCCATTTCAATTTAAATTTTAGAGTAGTCCAAATCATCTTCACCACGATTCCAACTACTCAACTAGAAAATTAACCTTACACCCAATTAAAATCCACCTCCTCATGGGATCGACCTTCGTCATCGTTAATCTATTCTACAATAGATTTGTGCGCTTGCAAGTTCAATAAAATTTGCACAACAATTAGGAATACAACTCAAATAAGTAATTACTAGACAATAAAACTCTAAATAGGAAACTAAATTAATTTAAAATACAAATTAATTAAAATATTCCTAAATATTAATAATTTCAATCTAATTAGGATATCTTCAATTTCTTACTCTGCATTAGTTTCTGAAAAGTTAATCTAGATCTAGATCATAATTATTTAATAATTTCAAGGTTTTTTTTTAATTTTCTTTTTTGAACATAAGTTTCCATGTATTCTCATATGATATGTGGAAAGAATTTATGAACTATAGACTTTATGACACCGGAAACCTTCTGAGTGTTCTTCTTCTTGGTAACTTTCATCTGAGAGGTGAGTTTATTTATGGGAGAAAGGGATCTGTTGTGCTAATTCAATGGGTGAGCCAATGGAAGGAGGATAAGGCTGCCAAGGCACAAATTTCTCCTATTAAATTTTGAAAAAATAGTTGACTGTCAGTCTTTCTGTATGCGATTAAAGTAAGTTGGTATCTGTCCATTCATTCATCATACTTTTTTGGGGGCACATATGTTAGATTCATAAAGAAATTTCATAGATTTTCAAAGTTGGAATTTAAAATAGGGATCAAGATTAGTCTTAATTTGTACTTATCATTCATACACAATATTATAGCGGTTGAGAACTGGAGCACTAATTTTGTATGGTAGTAAATGGGATGGATTTTAACATTCATTGTATTTTGTATTATATAAATGTAATCTGATATATTCTAAACTTATCCTAGGAAATTTGTTGGACAAAAAAAATTCCACTGAGAAGGGTGCTTGCTGCATTTCATTATAAAAATGTTAAGTGCTAAATTCAGCTTCATAATTAATATCCCATTACATTGTTATTTTTCTAATATCCAATCAAGTTCATCAAACTGAACTGAACATTAATCTAATGATTATGACAAAGTAAGGTGGAATTATGTATTAACCTAATCGTCCATATGTCCATTTAAAAGTCTTTCTTCTATAGTACTTTTTCTCTGAAAAAGTACTAGAATGAAAGAAGAGTGAAGCCTTTATGGCTTTAATATAGTTACCCACTGTTTGGGTGTTTTTGTTCTTATCTCAATCTTTCTTTCTTTTCTCTTTAAAAGTGTGAAGCAAGCCACTTCTCGATGAGGGCTATTAATTACAATCATTGTGAAGTGGGTGGAGAAATATTTAGTGAAGAAATACAGAGAAAATGAATGCAGAAGATTTAATTCGCAAGTGTCAGGCAGTTATCTCAAAAGAAAAAGAGGAAGACACAGTAACATTTATAGAGAGAATGAAGCTAAAAGGGAAAAAGTTGCTGCAAACTGCCTGTGGACAAGGTGTTACTCACACGGAGCGTAAACATGGAGGGTCTAAAAGCAGCAATGCAACAAGCCTGGAGAACGGTTAAGGAAGTAAAGATTGAAAGTATGGGGGACAACATTTTCATCTTTACGTTTGCCTCTGAAGAAGAAAAGAAAAGAGTGTTCATGGGGGGCCCTGGCATTTTGATAGCGCTTTAATAGTACTATCTGAACCAGATGGCATAGGAGACATAAAGAAACAATCTTTTACTCATACATCATTTTGGGTGCAGATTCATAATATACCCATAATGTGTATGAGCAGGGGGGCCATTCAAGAGCTGGGAGAAAAGATTGGTAATGTACATGAAATAGGTATAGATGAAACATGGGATTGCATAGGTCAGTTTGTATTGACATAACACAGCCTCTAAGAAAAGTGATGTTTTTACAACAAGAAGAAAGTAGAATTCCAATGCCAGTTTTGTACGAAAAATTGCTGGATTTTTGCATCTGCTGTGCACACAATTGGCCATCAATACAGAAAATGTCTTAAGTACAAAGGCCAACAAAAGGAAGATTTGCCTTAGGGTAGTTGAATAAAAACAGCTACACAAGCGGAAAGAGTAAAGCAGTATAAGTTCAGGGAGAGAGTTAATCAAGAGCAGTCCCAGTCAAGAGCGAATGTTACAGCAACCAACAGTTCAAAACCTTATAAAAAACAACACAACTCGAATAGCCAAAGCATACCTTTTCTGAACAATTCGGGTTCGGAGTTATGGGAAAACTTGGAATCAATGGCCATAAGTCAGGAATAAGGGGTTGAGAAGGAACAATTAATGCTGACTGTAGCAGAACCAAAAAATTTGCAAGTTAAGTGTAAAAGTAAGGGCAGAGTGATAAACTAGGAGCTAGATATGGCATCTAGTAATGATAACTACTCTAGAGGCAAGAGCAAGGAGGTGGGAAAAGAGAATTGAAGGGAAATAGAAATTACTGAGAAGGATGAAAGTTTGAAATCTAGGGACAACACAAAAAATCTTGACGATGGATATGCTAAATCGGATGAAGAAGAGGTAGACAATGGGCCAAACAAAGAAAAAATGAGGCCCAAAGGCAAAAAGTGGAAGTTGCAAGCTAGGAACACAAAAGATGAGGGAGGAAACAATGTTGGCCAATAAATGTTAAAAGGCCCAATAATGAGGTTGGATGGCCTAGCCCAGTGAGCAAAAGAAAATGACTACTTAGCCTATCAAGGCTAGCACAAAACGGCAACTACTTAAACCATTATCAAACTGTTTTGCAACTCAAACTAGCAGAAGCAGAACATGATACAGGGGGATTTTGGAGGCAATGGAAGAAGATTTATCGGTGGGAGCTGCTGGTTAGCCCTGTCGGTAGCCATGAGGATACTAAGTTGGAACGTTTGAGGTTTGGGGACACCTTGAACGTACCTAGCTATCAAAAAAGTTCTCCACCTGCACCGGCCTCAAATTTTATTTTGCTGCAAAACAAAGATGAAGGTTAAGCAGGTTAACTTTATAAGTAGGATTTTCAGTTTTGAGAATTGCTTTGCAGTAGATAATAATGGCATAGGAAGAGGACTAGCTTTTTTTTAGAGCTCGGATGTTAATACCAACAAAACCTTTTATAGCCCTCATCATATAGATGCAGTGGTGCATAATGAAGGTGGCAAAGTGTGGAGATGTACAGGTATTTATGGCCACCCGGAAACTAGCAAAAAACACCACACTTAGACACTACTAAAAAGGTTAGCTTGTTTTTTCTCTTATCCTTAGTGCTGCTTTAGGAACTTTAACGAAATCATGCATCTATATGAGAAGAATGGAGGTAATGATAGAAATTTGAATTCAGTGGTTGAGTTTAGAGAGGATGTGTAAGCTTGTAATTTAGTTGATATGGGCTTTAAGGGGCATCCTTTTACATGGTCAAATAGGAGATATAGTGCTCAGTACATAGAGGAACTCCAGGATAGATTTCTTTGTAGTAAAGACTAGAGCAGTAATTTCCAGGATTCACAAGCAACAAATTTGGTTCACTAGGTATCCGACCATTGCCCAATCATTTTTTAAGTTAAAGAAAGATGCAGCAAGAACAAATATGTAAGTAGATCCTTTCCTTGAGATCACTATGAGGACATGTGGAGTTCATATGAAGCCTGCAAAAATATAGTGAAGGAATAATGGGACAAATATGGAGAGAAAGACTGGGAGAATCCAGTGCAGCATTTCCAAAGGGTGGCAAAAAGATCTTTAGCTCAGCTTAAGATCTAGAGTAAGGATGAATTTAATGATAAACAAATAAAGTGATGTGATCCAGAGTGTTCAGAGCATTAAAGATCCGTTGCTTGATCCAGAAGCGCCAATTACGAGAGCACGAGCTAAGAAGATCAAGGAAGCAATGCTAGGATTTATTCAAGCTACTTTGGATGACTTCAATAATGATGTGATCCAGAGTGCGCAGAGCATTAAAGATCCGTTGCTTATTCCAGAAGGGCCAATTACGAGAGCACGAGCTAAGAAGATCAAGGAAGCAATGCAAGGATTTATTCAAGCTACTTTGGATGACTTCAATTTAAATTCAATTTGTATGAGTCCAATATTCAAGATGGGTTTGAATGAGGAGGAATAAGCCTTGGTACACTTGATTCGAGCTAACGAGGTGGCGAGCATCGGAGAGGATGGTTTTTGAAGTATAATAAGGGCTAGAAGGTTTTTGTCAATCTAGTTGTGTGTTTTTCTAGCTTGATCTAGAAGGGTTCTCATTAGAAAGCAAGACAAGTTGATTCAACATCTGCAGAATGTTAAGCAGAATAATCCCAGTTTGATTGATGGAGAGGAGATCAGAAGAATAGAGAATTAGATTAATAACATGTTAATAGATGAAGAAATCTATTGGAAGCAGCAATCGAGAGCTGACTGGCTTAGAAAAGGAGACAAGAACACAAAGTTCTTCCACTGCTCAGAAGATGAAAAATAAAATCTGGGAAATTGAAGACAATCAAGGGCAAAGAACTTATCAGCGAGATAAAGTAGATGAGTTATGTGGATATTTTCAAGAATTATTCACATCCTCATGCCCAAGCTAGAACCAAATTCAAGTAGCCTTGCAAGGAATGTCTCCAAAGGTATCCATGTTAATGAATGCCCAATTGGAGGAAGCTTTTACACCAAAAGAAATTGCTGATGCTTTGTCTCAAATGTGCCCGACAAAATCTCCAGGTCTTGATAAAGTTCGCGGGGGTGTTGTCAAAACATGTTTGCACATTCTCAATGAACAAGGTAACCCAGCTCCTATGAACCGCACTTATATAGCTTTAATTCACAAGTATGCTAAGCCTAGAAAGTATGGGTGGGCATTTTCGGGTTTTGGTCAACCAGATCGGATATCGGGTTAATCGGGTTGGCCACGATTTCATCTGAAGTACACCTGAGCTCTTAACACGATCCGATTCGGATCGTATCAATTATTCGAGTTGAGTTTGGATGGGATCAGATTTGGATAAGCTAAGTTTCGGATCCGGTTCGGGTTAATTCGGATTAATTTGTGTTATTTCAAGTTTATCGGGTTCGGGTCATGCAATTTTGAGCTGTTTTTGAATTTTTTTTCTTATTTTGGGCTTTTTATATTGATTTTGAGCTATTTTTCTTAATTTTCTACCAAACTAAAATAAAAAGGAAAGTACTATGAAATTAAATGAATAAAAATTAAAATTAAAGTAAAGTCCAAACTTAATAAAAATTAAAATTAGCACAAAGTCTAAACTTAATAATTTTCATCCAAAGCATGAAAGCACAATATCCAGATATTAGTCCTTGAATACAAAGTCTAAGTTTAAACATAACTAGTTTCGAAAACGCAAATCACAAAGACATAGTCCAAAAGGACAAAAACACACCAAAGATTAAAGTTTAAGTTTAAACATAAACACTAAATAATTCCTTCCTATGCTCCTCGTAAGCACTTTGAGTCTTTGACAAGTTGGAACATCGATCTCCTACAGAAGAATTGAAGAAATTAAATAACAGTAAGTCTGTAACTACTTTCTTTAAGCCGCATTGCAAATAAAGGCACATCAAACATAAACACAAATAAATAATCCCAATTTATATGATATAAATTATATCTTTAACTGAACAAATCATAACTAGCGATTCAATGGTTATTATAGTTTAAATTACATCCTAAAAGTATAATATGAAATTGTAAATAATAATATCTATTGAGAGATACCTTTCAAATGTCAATATCACCAATGTCAGAGCTCTTCATTTGCACCATTGAAGCTTGTACTCTTTCAAAATTTTAGAATACAAAATAGAAAAAAATTGAAGTTTGTAACTTAAGTACATATAGATATTATTTGTAAAAATTATAATACATTTTAAATATATTATGTATTTAATATTCGAGAAAAATATTACCTACTTGTAATTCTATATGAAACATCTGCTCCTTAATCTCATCGTGAATGTTGTAGATGGGATTGGCAAAAGGTTTAGATTGCAACTAATTTTTGGTGCATATCAATGCCTTAACTATGGCAGGGGTCAAAGAACTCCTATAATCATCAATAACACGATGCCCAGTGCTAAAGGTAGACTTAGATGCCATTGTGGAAACAGGAACAGCGAGGATATCCCCTGCAATGTTCTTTAATATTAGATACTTCGATCCATTCACTTTTCACCAAAGCAAAACATTAAGTTTATTATTGCTAGGATCTTCCATTGGGCCAGCTAAGTATCTTTCCACCTCAGATGCTAATTTCTTGCCCTCATTCTGAACGGAAAACTTTTTAGCATATCCAAGGAAAGGGCGAGCAACTTGGAAGACATCATAACCTTCACCACTAACAGCCTCCATCAAACTAAACTCAGTTGTAACATGTGGAGAAGAACTTGTATCACCATAACTGCCACTAGGAGCACTCTCAGTACATATCGATCCTGTGGAGCACCATGCACTATATGTTTCATAAAGGTTATTCAATAAGTCTTTTACTGCTTTGGCTATTTCTTCATTCTTTAAACTACCAATGCCAAAAATGAGCTCAAAGATATGTTTAGCAAAGTCCATTTTAGCTCAAGGATCAAGAATGGAGGCAATAATCAACATTTTGTTTACCTTCCCCGAGGACTCCCAATATTTATTAAATTTATCCCTCATATTATAAGCCATTGTCATCACACAAAGATCATCACTTGATTGTAATGCAGTCAATGAACTCTCAATCAAGCTAATGGTATCATAACAAAGATTAGAAGTCACACTCAAAGTGGAAGAAAACAATAATGTGGCATCATAAAATACCTTTCAAAAACCTTATAATTCGTTCAGCATTCTCCTAATCCTCGGTTCCAGGCGGGTCACTCTTTTTACACCATCAACTTTCTCGAGAAAGTATGCCTCATAAGGTTTATCCACTTCTCCCATTCTATCAAATGCCCCTTGAAACTTCAACGCAGTCATTAACATTAAATTGGTGGAATTCCACCTAGTAGGACAATCCAAAACGACAGTTCCTTTCGATCTTTTCACTTGTGCAATACATTGTTTAAATGCTGCTGCCTAGTGGTGGAGGATCTCACATACTTCACAGCATTTCGAATAGTGGCAACACTAGCATGCAACTCATTCAACCCTGAAACAACAATCAAGTTCAAAATATGTAAACAACAGCGCACATGCATATACTCTCCTGCCAACACAGGTGCATCATCATTCCTCCAAGCAAGCAATTGCATAGTGTTATAATTAACAGCAACATCATTTACAGTGGCATTATCAACGGTTATCGCAAACAACCTCTCTATCCCCCAGTCTTGCAAACAAGCTACAATCTTTTTGCCGATCGTTTTCCCTCTATGATCTTCAACCAAGGTAAAACTGATAATCTTCATATTCAAACACCAATCATTATCAATAAAATGGGTTGTCATCACCATGTAACTCATGTTTTGAACGGAAGTCCATATATCAGTTGTAAGAGACACTCGCTGGTTGTTGTCACAAACAACATTGTCTTTTCCTCCAAATCAAGTCCATAACATCCATACCAATAGTTCTTCGAGATGGCATAACGAACTACGGGATAGCTACATTGCAGAACTGCCTAAACCCTTGTTATCCACAAAAATAAGCTGCAACTCACCCATAATAATCATTTAAGTGAGTGCCCTTCTACAAGCATCTTGACTCTATCCTTTAGCCAAAACATATTACTTCCTTCACCACTCTAAATGTCATTGTCTGCTGACTTCCACCGTATAATATCCAATTATTCATTTCCCAAAGTAATAGAATATTATTTGCATATCCATATCTTAATTCTTATTATAAAAATAAAACCTTAAATTTCATGCCCACATTACATCAATTTACTACTTAACGACTTAACATATACTTAACATACAATTAATTGATTGAATTAGTTAATTTTTGTTAAAGTTGAAGCTACTCAAGCACATACCACATACCACATACCACATACCATATAACACAATATTTAATTTTAATATTTAATCTACTTAATCTATTCATACAAAAAAAAGAAATTACTAACAACCAACAATTAACAAAAAAAAATCAGTACACTAATTTTCTTGATTTTATTATTAAAATTTAACAATACATATTACATTTTATTAAACTAATTAACAATTTAACATATGATATATAATATATAACACAATATTTAATGTTAATATTTAATTCACTTAATCTATTCATACAAAAAAAGCAATTATTCACAATTAACAACAACAAAAAATTGATGCACTATTTTTCTTAATTTTATTATTAAAATTGAATAATAGATAATACATATTATTAAACTAATTAACAATTTAACATATAATATATAATATATTAATTACACACTCTACTCATTCAGTTATACACAAATACACAATTACACATTTACACATTACAACCATTAACTATTTATACCGTGGATGGAAGATTGGAAGCTTCAACTTAGTAAAGGGAGTGTTCGGGTTCGGGTTCCTGCAGTAGCTAGGTTTGGATCTTGTGGAGGCATGGTGGAGCAGCGGATTCGTAGGCGGTGGCAACAGATTTGCTTGTGGTGCTCGCTAATTGCGTTGGGTGTGGGCGTTTGTGGTGGCAACGGATCTGCTCGCGCTGGGCGATCTGCTTATGGACTTATGGTGCTCACTGCTCGCGCTGGGCATGGGCGATCTGCTCACTGCTTGTGGTTGTCGACTGATCTGTGGCAGCCAACCCAATCTGTGGCCTTGTGTGTCGCGTCTGTGTTTGGCTGTTTGCTGTTGTTGAGTTGCTGAAGTTGAAGTTGAAATTGTTGAGTGTTGAGTGAAAGAGTTGAGTTGAGCTTGAGGCTGCCGCTGCAGTGTGTGTGTACTGACTGGTGTAATGGTGTGTGTGTGCTAGGGCGAGCTTTTTAGTTTTTATATTTTCAAAATTCTTTTTTTTTTACAGCTAACCCGATCCGATCACGATTTGATCGAGTTGGAACATTTACATCCGATCGGGTATTGGTGCCCATCCGATCCACCCTAACCCGCTTTTTTTTTTGTCAGATCGGATCGGTTGAAATGTCCAGCCCTACTAGAAAGGTTTCTGATTATAGGCCAATCAGTTTATGTAATGTTGTATATAGAATTATTGCTAAGGCCATTGCAAATAGAATGAAACCCATCCTATCTCAAGTTATCTCCCCAAATTAGAGTGCATTCATACCCAATAGGCTCATTACAGACAATGTCATTATTGGGTATGAATGCCTCTATAAGATTAGACATATCAAAAGGAAAAGGAATGGGCTTGTGGCTCTCAAACTAGACATTAGTAAGGCCTATGATAGAATTAAATGGCAATTTTTGAAACAAACAATGGGGAAGCTTGGTTTCTCAGATAAGTGGGTGAGCTTGATAATGAGGTGCCTTTCTACCATCTATTTCTCAGTAATTATTAATGGGATTCCAAAAGGCTTAATACAACATGAAAGAGGTCTGAGGCAAGGGTGTCCCCTCTCCTCTTATTTATTCATCTTGTGTGCAGAGGCTTTCTCAAATTTACTGATGCAGGCTGAAAAGAAGCAGCTAATCCGATGCTTGAGGTTTGCGAAGGATGTCACAATATCTCACTTGTTATTTGCAGACGATAGCTTTGTTTTCTCTAGAGCATCGATTGTTGAATGTAAGCGGCTCAAGGAGATTTTCGATTGCTATACAGAAGCATCAGGGCAAATATTCAATTTTGAGAAGTCATCAATGTTTTTCAGTGGTAAAATCTCAGCAGGGCAGATCACAACCATCAAAGATATCTTTAAGCTTAATGTAGTATCTAGGTATGAGAAGCACCTAGGTCCCATCAATGATAGGCAGAAAAAAGATGAGCTTCTTCAAAAATGTCAAGCTTAAAGTGCTAAACAAGATCTCAAGCTGGCAGCATAAGTGGTTCTCGAGTAGAGGAAAGGAAGTTCTTATTAAAGCAGCAGCCCAAGTAGTTCCAGCTTATGCGATGAGTGTCTTCAAGTTGCCAAGGGGGTTTGTGAAGGTATACAAAGGGCAATAGCAAAATTTTGGTGGGGTTCAAAGGAAGATAAGCATGCCATTCACTAGGCAAGGTGGGATAAGCTCAGCTATGTAAAAAGCAGAGGAGATTTAGGCTTCAGAGACTTTACCAGCTTCAATCAAGCAATGATGGCCAAACAAGGGTGGATGCTACTTCAGTTCCTAAACTCTCTAGTTTCTAAAGTGCTAATGGTAAGATACTATAGAGATTCTGATTTCTTAAGTGCAAAGGAAGGCTCCAATCCATCATTCATATGGAGAAGTATTCTGTGGGGCAGAAAGGTGATTAAATAAAGGTATCAGATGGCATATTGGAAATGGAAAAAAGATCTCAGTGTACAAGGTTAATTGGTTACCAGGACCAGACACTCTCAAGCCAATATCTACTCCAACCTTGCCAGCAGATTCTATAGTGGCAAATCTGATCAATGAGGATAATCAATGGGATGCAAACAAGCTGAACCAACATTTCAGGTAAGAAGAGATAGCAGTCATTCTCAAGATCCCGCTACCTAAAGAACCATCAGAAGATGAGGTGTTATAGCATTTTGACAAGATGGGGGATTATTCAATAAAAAGTGGATATCGGCTAGCCTTTAAAATCAAGTTTCCAAATGAAGCGAGTAGCTCTGTTAACAGCTCAAAACAATGGAGTGCGTTATGGTCTCTAGACATTCCTAAAAAAATAAAAATTTTCATGTGGAGGGTAGCAAATTTGCTGAGAATCTTTGGAAAAGGAAAATTGCACAAGAGCCAATATGCCAAAGATGTAAAAAGAATATAGAAAACATATGTCATGCTCTCCTGGAGTGTAAAGCGGCTAAGAAGATTTGGAGTCAAGCCCCTTTCTCATTCCAAAGTATTAACTTTCAATCTGGAGACTTTCTTAGTATTATTCAAGAAATGGGCAAAAACATAAGGAAAGCAGAACTGGAGCTTATGGCAGCTTATTGTTGGGTAGCATGGTTTGCAAGAAACAAATTCATTTATGAAGGAAAGATGATTGATCCAAGAATTTTAGCAACTAAGGCTGAATCAGTGGTGGAAGCTTATAAAAGAGTAAGGAAGTTAAAGACATCTCACATTAGTAATGTCAGAAAGGAGAAGCAACAAGAATGGATTCCTCCCTCTGAGAATGTTTTCAAAATCAATGTGGATGCAGCCATGTGCAGCAAGAAACAAAAAGCAGGGCTGGGAGTAGTAATCAGGAATTTAAATGGCAAGGTGGTAGCGGCTGGAATCAATCAGTCCCCTCTAAAAGATACCATTAGTTTTGCTGAAGCTGAGGCTGTTCAGTGGGGTATTCAGGTGGCAAAAGCAGCAGCCCTAACCCATTTGATTGTAGAGACAGATTGTTTAGAAGTGGCTGATTTGATAAACAACACAAAGGGCAGCAGATTAGAGTTTTTTTGGACAATCTCGGAGATCCGAAACCAGTTGAAGGATTTCCAGAAAGTTTCGGTCCAATATGTTCCTAGACAATGTAATGCTCATGCCCACTCCTTAGCAAAATTTGCTTTAGGAAAAGATACATTTGCTGTCTGGTTAGATTCAATACCAACAGAGATACAAAATGTACTGAATGTGTGGTGATTAATGGAAAGGCTTACTTTCTTACAAAAAAAAAAAAGTGGAGTTATGTATTTAAAAACCTATCTAAATCAAACATGATCTCATTTTCCTTTTTCACTCACTAGTCAGCTTTCTCTGTTTATCTTAGAATTTTAAGTGTATACCCTTTACCTGAAATTCGATTTGAATTTTCTGTATTGCTGGCATAAACAAAAACCAATAATACCGAAGGTTCTGAACAGTCAAAGTCAACTTGCCAACTATGACAATATGGAACAGAATTTCTCTACTTTTGTGATGACTGGAAAAATTGCTTTCAAGTTCCAATTTCTTAGTTTAGTTTGAAAAAATGAGGTTATTCATGTTTCCAGGTTCAATTACCAACTTTTTATATCGTTTTCCAGAAGGAAGAACAAAAAGAACCTGCCATATTCACACGTTTTTGAAGTCAGAAGTCAATTGAAGTCTTAAAAAAGCTTGGTGAAGGCTTATTGGTCACAAAGAACTAGAATTTATTTTAATCAGCTTGATGGAAACCAAGTTGCAATTTTGTAACGCAAATAATTAAAACAAAGAAAGCGGACATGGTTTATTGACTGTTTTGGTGTCCGTATTAGACAAGTGCTCTCTGGGCTATAAGATGTAACAACAACCCAGATCAACGTAGTGCGTTAGAAACTCAAATAACTAAAATGACACCAACCAGAAAGCTTTCTCTTGTTCTGTATCATTTTATTTTGCTCTCATTACTTCCATTGCAGATTTCATCTTCCCCCAGAACTCAAGCAGAAGCTCTCATCAGATGGAAGACCAGCTTCGAATTTTCGCAGTCTTCTCCTCTTTCTTCGTGGTCACGCAACAACCTCAACAACCTCTGTAACTGGACTTCCATTGTTTGCGATTCCTCCGGAGCAGTTTCTGAAATAAACCTCTCTGGTGCAGACATCAATGCAACAACTCTCAAAGCATTCAACTTCGCCGAATTTGCAACTCTCACAAGCTTAGACCTCAGCAACAACAGCATCTCTGGACCAATACCTCCTGCCATTGGCAGCCTCTCCAACCTGACTTTCCTAAACTTGACCAACAACGTTTTTGAAGGTAGCATACCTTCGGAGATGGGAGACCTATCGGAGCTTCAGTATCTTAGTTTGTGTCACAACAATCTCAATGGTGCCATCCCTTTTCAACTTAGCAATCTTCGAAAGGTACGCTACTTAGACCTTGGTGGAAACTTCTTGGAAACTCCTGACTGGTCCAAATTTTCAAGCATGCCTTCATTGACACACCTCGGCCTTTATGACAATGAACTGAGCTTGGAATTTCCTTCATTCATATTAAATTGCCGGAACTTGACTTATCTCAACTTGTCACGGAACAAGTTGAGTGCCCTAATACCAGAAAGGGTATTCACCAATCTGGGCAAGCTTGAATACCTTAACCTCACCGATAATCAATTCCAAGGAAAATTGTCACCAAACGTTTCCAAGCTCTCCAATCTCATAGACCTTCGTCTAGCAAAGAACACGTTTAGCGGTCCAATTCCTGGGGATATAGGTTTGATGTCTAACCTTCAGCTGGTTATATTGTTAGGCAATTCGTTTACAGGGCAGATTCCATCTTCCTTAGGCCAACTCCAAAACCTTCGACTTCTTGATCTTGGAAAGAATGCCTTAAATTCCACCATTCCTCCTGAGCTTGGCCTTTGTGCAGACCTTTCATACTTGTCCTTATCGACGAATCAACTCAGTGGGGGGTTGCCTCTTTCACTGTCAAATCTATCCAAATTAAATCATTTGCACTTGGATACCAATTTTCTCTCTGGTGAGATCTCAGCTGATCTCATTGGTAAGTGGACTGAATTGGAGTTCTTGCAAATTCAAAGCAATTCCTTCACGGGAAACATTCCACCAGAAATTGGCCTATTGACAAAGCTCAGGTTCCTTTCTCTGTTGGAAAACAACTTCTCCGGTACTATTCCTTCAGAGATAGGAAACTTAAGTAGTCTTATGACCTTAGCCCTTTCTAAAAACCAGCTTTCTGGTTCAATTCCCTCGGAGATGGGAAACTTGAATAGTCTTATCTCTTTAAAATTAGCTGATAATCAACTCAGTGGGAAGTTGCCTTGGTTGCTGTAAAATTGATGCTGATAAAGTAGAATAAGAATTCTTTAACCAAATTAAAGGCCACTCAGTGAAGAGTGAAAGAAATGCTTTTAAGAAGCCACGTCTTCACTGCTGGCTTTTGTGATAACATAGTGCTTGCGCAATAATAATACTGGGTTTTATAACTTTTAATAAAATAATTTATAGTTTTTAGTTATTTTTATTGTTAGGTATTTGCTAATTTAATTAAGCTTGAGTGTTAGGTATTGTCTTTTACATTATACTTAAGTCTGGTCTTGTACTTATACTTGTTGGTGATGTATTGTTTGTCATTTTTTTATCCTATTAATACATATTATTAAAATAAAACAGTATAAATAATTATGATCTATTGCACCTTAAAAAGTATTCAACTGCGAAATAATATTTTACAATATAATATCTTTTATTATATATATGTAATTAGTAAATAAAAATAAAATAATATTTTTACTTTATTAAATTTATTTCTTTTATTTTGTTAACTAAAAAATAATTTATAATAAAAAAATTAATTGATTTTGTTTAAATTTACTGTCTTTATTTTTTAATTGAATAAGAATAATTTTTAGATTTATATAAGAAATGTGAGAATATATGTGGAATTATATTAAAGAATAAAATTAACTCTCAAAATCTAATTTTAAAAGGTCACTCTTCTTTACTTTCTAAAATGAGTTGGAAAAAAAATTATTAAACATCAAAATTAACTTTTAATTTATCAAAATCATTTTTATCAGTTACAAATAAAAATGGCCAACGGGCCGGGTGGCATGTGGCACGCACGAGCACGTACAGCATGGCATGACACGAGCACGTTTGGATGGGGCACGCGGCACTGCACGGCACGGAGGTGAGCTGAGCCGGGCTTAGAAATTTAGGCACGTGGGCCTTAAAAACACAGCATGAAAAAAAGCACGCAATAAGCACGTTTCATTTTTTAATGAAAGTAAATTTAAATTTATGATTTCACAAATAACTTGAAATTGAATCTTTTAAATATTTTTTTGCTTGAGTAATTTTTTTAAATTCATTTAACTTTTAGTTTAAAAAAACACTCTAATTATTTTGTGTTTATAATTTATTAAATGAATAGCTGATATCATGATTTTAATAAATAAAAATTATAAATATCGTGATTTTATAAAATAAATGTAATAATGTTATTATGAACTATGATCTATGATTCTATGTAAATCTAAGTTAACAATTAAGTTAATCGTTGAGAAAAATTTATTATTCTTATTGTTGTTGTTAAGTATAAAAAGAATTGTAATACAATAAGATCTAACTTAATAGTTATTATTATATTCTCTTACTATTATTAGTTTTTATTATTGAATATGGACTTGAGTTTTGAATTTTTGATTTTATTGAACTTGACTAAAGACACATGGATTCAAAAAAGGTACATAGAAAACTTACCGTGCTTTTTTTCTTAAGCACGGCACGGCATGGTCTATGGCACGGCACACATAAGCACGACGCCTAAGTAAAAAAAATTAAACACTGCACGGCACGGACACAAGTACGCATAGACCTTCCTTTGATGCCGACACAACCCGTTTGGCCACCCTTAGTCACAAACATTATCAGTATTCTTTCCCAATCACATAAAATCCTTTGGCATTTCCAAGGCTGTTTTCAACTTTCATGTAAGGGTAATTGAAATTATTTTGTTATTTTTTACCACTTGTTCTCATTCATCATCAGCTGCCAATTGTCTAATTTTGCGTTGCTTTATATTCTGATCACTTGTTCCGATTACCAATTACTCCTATTATGTTTTCGCACCAAATCCACTGGATTGCGGCACATAAAGGTCATCAGAATGAACTAAAAAAATGTACTTTTTTACATTACTGTGTTAACGTCAGTATATAATTATGAATAATTAAAAAAAGAAAAAATAGTTAGGGACTCGAGTAATAGAATAAGAAATATTAAAGAGAGGTAGATTTTCTTATTTATCAAATTCAGCATCACATTTTATTCTTTTATTTTACATAAAAAAATGAGTGGACAAAATTTAAATTTATTTTTTAACTTTTTATTTCTTTTGGGATTCGAAGTTGAATGATTATCCAAATACAGTAACTTGAAAAACACTCAGCCAAACCTAAAGTGCAGCATTGCCCTGTTATCTAATTTAACAATACTTGTACAAATAATAGGAGCCGCATTTAGAACTAGAACAAGAGGCCAAAACTAGAATCTAACCCCACTAGCCACTACAACAGAATCAAGCCTTTCCATTTGGAAGTATATTATGTGCGTCTTGCATGAGCACAAACCAATACATGATAAAATTAAGAATCTTAATTGAACTTATGATAAATAAATGGCATAAATGTTAATATAATGAGCATGAGCACACCTGTGGGTGTTCAAAATGAAACTGATGCTTTGTTTGATAATTGGAATGAAATTTAAAGCGGGTGGAATGGTACGCAATTCATTTATTAAAAAGGTTCTTGAAAGTTTATCTAGTAAGAGGGATGGGTTCATTTTGGCTTAGTGTGCTTTGTTGGAATGATGGCATTTGCTTTATGTCTTTTTCAGCTCCTGCTTAGTTGGATTTACAATCTATTACATAAGGCTGCTTAAGATTTCAATTTTGATATGCAGCCACATTCCGGCCGCTTGCCGAACTATTTTATTAGTGCGTTAAGCAATTTTTATTTTGTGTCAATTTCTTTATTCACACAATATTTGGGAGAATGACCCTTATGGCATGGCTTAGTTATTGTCTCAGTTCAGATAAGATTCGGATCGCCACTTCTTCTCTGAAAGCACGGTTCTTGCCTCTCTCTCCTCTCTCCTTGGAGCTCGCCCATTCGTTGGGTGATCCCTTGCTCTCACGTTCAAGTGTTTGCTCATCGTTTAAGCCGGTGAGACCAAATAACGAAAAATCTGTTGCTAACAAAAGGAAAGCTGTGACGGCTTTTACTTACTGATACTGCACAAGGGATCTACCAAGATTAGAATTCCCAGGAGCCTAATTCTGCAGAAATTCTAATTTATCAAAAATAATAAAGATTTTAGTACACAATCCCTTGCCCCCTAAAGTTTGATTTTTCTTTAAGAGAATGAGAAACAGAAGATACAATGGCTTGTAACAAAATCACTAATACAGTTTATCAATTTAACAACAGTTGCACGGTACATAAGACCAGATAAGGGGTCTTCCTATTGGCATTCTAACAGAGCATAAAACAGGAAACAGAGGTCAATTGTGTTCCAGTTCTACTTAAAACATGAATGGAAGAATTAGGCGCACACATAACACGAGTCACCAGTGTCCCTCATAACCACTTCGAAATGTTACACAAGTAACTTACGGAACCTCATTAAAATTGTTCTTCCCACTCCCCACAGGTTACTGTATCGTTCATGGAGGTCTTCATTCATCTTCGAGCAATCGATCATCACTCGATCTCTTTCCACATTTCATTAAACTAGCAATATCATGATCATCCACTTATACAGTTTATTTGTCAGTGGAATCTCCATTTAAGAGAGGCAGATTCTCCTTGGCTTCTAACTCTTTTGCCGCTACTAAATCTGCCCCGTCGAATTCAGCACCAGGAGCTTTGTTTGCGTTCTCATTGGCAAAACCATCATCTTTTGCAGTTTCTTGGGCAATGTTTTCTTGTTTGGTAAAGGCATCATCTCGATTACTGGCTTCCACCACATTCTGCTGATCAACAGCTGGATCCTCCTTTACAACCTCTGAACTGCCTGCGGCATCAACAGCCACCCCATGACTGGGTAACTTTCCCTCTTCAGAAGAAGGTACCGTTTCAGATAAGCTTCCATCTGTGACAGCTTCTGTATGCTCTTTCCCTGAATCAACATCCATTTGGGCAGTATTTATTTGCTGCCCTGTAGTTTCATCACAAGGTGGAGCCACTGCCATTGAACTCCCAAATTCCTCTGAGGGTAAAGACTCTGAAGCTTCTGAAACTTGCTCAGCAGCTTGATTTGCTGCGGCTTGAGCCTCAGCCAATTCAAGAGCACACTTTTCTGCTGCAACGTTTTGTGTGTCTGTTCTCTTTTTTTAGCTATGAGACGGCTTATTCGTTCCTGCTAGGCGGATAGATCTCGATAGCGCTGCTGTAATGTTCGCTTAAGTTCCTTTTGATTTTGAACTTCCTCCCACAGACCTTTCGTTCGGGCTCAAATTCAGTCAACTGTCAAGCAGATGGGAGGCAGCTGGAGCAGAACTAGATTGCTTCCAGGCTTTACAGAAGCCAGAACAATTTATTAAGGAATCACTATAGTCAGCTATTGCTTGATTTTGTATTATCTATTTTTGGTTGTAAATATTTTATTCTTGGATAGTTGTTTTGTACTCTAGGAAGTTAGTGATCGGTGAATTATTTACTTCCTTTTCTTCGCAATCTTGTAAATAGTATAAATTGTAATTGTATTGTTCAATGAGCATTAATAATAATAATTAAAAAAACCATTCTTTCTCAATTCTATATTCTTCTCTAAATTTTTCATGGTATCAGAGCAGCCATAATACTTTCACAAGTTCAATCCTCTCTCTTTCAAATGGCCGATCTTTTAAAAACTCCCCACACTTCTAGTTCGCCAGCTTCCTCTTCCAACCAAATCTCTCCAACCATCATCAATCCTTTTGACAATAATTCCTCTCTTATTTCAATCAACACAACCACTCAAATCTCCATCAAACTTACCTCCTCCAATTACACATCTTGGCGATTTCAATTTCATGCTATTCTTATTGGATATGATCTTATGGGATTCATTGATGGGTCCAGACCTTGTCCCTCTCCAACCATTATTACCGAAAATAACAAAAAGCCTAATCCAGAATATTTCCTTTGGATCCGGCAAGATCAATTAATTCTTAGTGCCATTGCCGGGTCTATCTCTCCGAACCTTGTTCCCTTTATTGCCTCTGCAAAAACATCACAAGAAGCACGGACCATTCTAGCCAATACTTATGCCAAACCCTCGCGAGGACGACTCACACAATTAAAAGAGGATCTTCGTCTCCTTCACAAAGGCACACAGACAATTACTGATTACCTCCAACATGCCAAAATCACTGCTGACGAACTTGCTATGCTTAATGCTCCTGTTGACAATGAGGATTTCATATTAAAAATCTTGGGTGGACTTGATGAAGATTACAAAGACCTCTGCTCAGCCATCCGTGTCCGTGACAGCCCTATTACGTTAGATGAACTGCATGAGAAACTCATCAATTTTGAAGCACATCTCAAGTATGAAGCACGAAAGAAATCTAGTCTCTCCAACATGCCCGCTTCCGCCAATCCAAAATCCTTCACAATCCACCTAAAAACCAACCCCAAAATCGTCCCTGTTATCCGCCAAATCGTCCACCTTTCTCTTCACACAATCGTCTACCCTTCTTTCCAAACACACCCTTACCGTCACCTTCCCCACTTCATCCCACACAACCTCATCCTTATCTTGGCAAATGCCAACTCTGTCGCCAACAAGGACACTCTGCAAAACGTTGTCCAACCTTTAGACACATTCCTTGGTCTTCTAATACTCCACCTCAAGCTCATATTGCTGCCTCACAAGCCTACATGACTGCTCCTCCTGCACCCTCTGCCACCGAATGGCTTTTAGACTCTGGTGCATCTCATCATGTTACATCATTGGAGATGGAACTGGCCTACCTATTACTCACACTAGTTCCACCACCCTACCATCTTCTTCTCAATCTTTTGCTTTAAATAATGTTTTGTGTTCCGTCTATGAAAAAGAATTTAATTTCTGTTTCTCAACTTTGTTCCAATAATAACGTGTCTGTTGAATTCTTATCAACATCTTTTTATGTGAAGGATCTTCGCACAAGGGCACTACTCCTACAAGGAACAGCTAGAAATGGTGTTTATGAGTGGCCACGTCCATCATCAGCAACTGAGCCTGTACTTGCCTTTTCTTCAATCAAAGTTCCCATTGATCAATAGCATTATCGCCTTGGTCACCCTGCTTCTAAAGTTATACGTCATTTAGTTTCGAGTCAAGCTTTGCCTCTATCATCATCGTCAAGTGTCTTTGAGTTTCCTTGTAATTCTTATCACTGCAGTAAGACTCATAAGTTACCATTTTCCTCTTCCTCGCTTACAAGTTCTCATCCTCTTGAATTATTATATTCTGATGTGTGGACGTCTCCAGTTATTTCTTATGATGGCTATAAATATTATGTTATATTTGTCGATCATTTTACTCGTTATATCTGGCTCTACAATCTTAAACAAAAATCTGACGTCCATGACATTTTCATTCGCTTTAAAGCATTAGTAGAAAAATACTATAATCGTTCTATTATTACACTTTACACAGATAATGGAGGAGAATACATCTCTTTAAAATCCTTTCTTGCCACTAATGGCATCTCTCACCTTACCACACCACCACACACCCCAGAACACAATGGCCTTTCTGAACGTTGTCACCGTCATATAGTTGAAACTGGACTCACTTTGCTTCATCATGCCAACATGCCTCTCACCTTTTGGCCATATGCCTTTACTACTGCTATATACCTCATTAACCGTTTGCCAAAAGTTGCCTTCTCAATGAAAACTTCATTTGAGAAATTATTTGGCCATCAACCAAATTACTCTAAATTAAAAGTCTTTGGTTGCCTGTGTTATCCGTGGCTCCGACCATATGGGTCTCACAAAATTGCTTCTCGATCTCACCCTTGTGTTTTTCTAGGTTATTCCTCCACCCAAAGTGCATATCAGTGCTATGATCCAACCTCAAAAAAATTATTTGTCTCCCGTCATGTCACATTTGTCGAGTCCATCTTTCCATTTTCTCAACAATCTCTTCATCTTTCACGGGCTACAAATACTACTTTCCAAGAATGGATCCCATCCCTTCCTCCAGACACTCAATCTTTGGCCTCACATCCACCAAATTCCATAACTTCCCACCTCCCCAATTTTCAATACCTACCAAATCTCCCTTCGGCAATACATAACTCCAATAATCACACTTCAGTAATCTCTCAGCCGCACTCCCGGACCCCGCTTTCATCTTCCTCTTATTCTCATTCCCCTCAAGCTGCATCTTCACCAATTGATAATGACATATTCACTCATGAGCATCATTTCTCACGTAACTTGCAAGGTACGTCCTCCATCGAACCTCCTTCCTCACCTTCTGCACCTCCTCCTTCCCTACTACCCAACTCACCTCCTCCATCTCATATTCCCTCACACACCACCCACAACATTCATCCCATGCAAACTAGAGCAAAGAACCACATCCATAAACCACTTACAAAACTAAGCCTTATTAGTGTCCGTCCACTGGACTCCCCCGTTGAACCAACCTCTGTCTCTGAAGCCATTCGACATCCTGAATGGCGGGCGGCTATGTCTGATGAGTTCAATGCACTTCTCCGTAATGACACTTGGACTCTTGTTCCTCCCAACCCTTCGCAAAATTTAGTGGGTTGTAAGTGGGTGTTTCGTATCAAACGCAACCCCGATGGTTCCATCGAACGCTACAAGGCTCGCCTCGTTGCAAAAGGCTTTCACCAACGACCCGGCATTGATTATCATGAGACATTTAGTCCTGTCATCAAGCCAACAACTGTTCGTCTTGTCCTTAGCCTTGCACTCTCTAACGGCTGGTCTCTCAAACAATTGGATGTCAATAATGCCTTCCAGATTGGGCACTTACATGAAGATGTCTATATGGCTCAACCACCGGGTTTTGTTGACAAGAGCAATCCCACACGTGTGTCATCTTAAGAAGTCTCTGTATGGTCTTAAACAAGCCCCTCGTGCTTGGTATCATGAACTACAACAATTTCTATTATCTTGTGGGTTTGTTAATTCTCTCTCGGATACCTCTTTATTTATTTATAACCACATGCATCTAACAATGTATCTCTTAGTGAATGTGGATGACTTAATTCTCACAGGTAGTGATGATCGTCTTCTCAGCCAATTCACACAACAACTTGCTGCCAAATTTTCAATTAAAGACCTTGGCACCCTCTCCTATTTTCTTGGTATTGAAATACTTCCATCCACATCCGGTGTTCTCCTCTCACAGCACAAATATATACATGATCTCTTAGAGAAAGCCGACATGCTGCATGCCAACGCTGTCCATACACCTATGTCTCCCAATCATGTGCCCAATCTTCCTGATGGTGTCTCATTACTGGATGCTAGTGCAACAAAAAATAATATTAAAGAATCAAAATACATTTGCTTTACCAAGTCTTGAACAGTCAAAGTCAACTTGCCAACTATGACAATGTGGAACATAATTTGTCAACTGGAAAAATTGCTTTCAAGTTCCAATTTCTTACTTTATTTTGAAAAAATGAGGTTATTCTTGCTTCCAGATTCGATTACCAAATTTTTATATCGTTTTCCAAAAGGAAAAAACAAAAAGCAAAGCTGCCATATTCACACGCTTTTGAAGTCAGAAGTCAATTGAAGTCAAATGAAGTCTAAAAAAAGCTTGGTGAAGGCTTATTGGTCACAAAGTAATTATTTTAACCAACTTGATGGAAACCAAGTTGCAATATTGTAACACAAATAATTAAGACAGAGAAAGCGAGACATGGTTTATTGACTGTTTTGGTGTCCATATTTGACAAGTCTCTCCCTCTCTCACCCTCTCTCTGGGCTATAAGATGAGAGTAACAACAACCCGGATCAATGTAGAATGTTAGAAACTCAAATAACTAAAATGACACCAACCAGAAAGCTTCCTCTTGTTCTGTATCATTTTCTTTTGCTCTCATTACTTCCATTGCAGATTTCATCTTCCCCCAGAACTCAAGCAGAAGCTCTCATCAGATGGAAGACCAGCTTCGATTTTTCGCCGTCTTCTCCTCTTTCTTCATGGTCAAGCAACAATCTCAACAACCTCTGCAACTGGACTTCCATTGTTTGCGATTCCTCAGGAGCAGTTTCGGAAATAAACCTCTCTGGTGCAGACATAAATGCAACTCTTACAGCAGTCAACTTCGCCGAATTTGCAACTCTCACAAGCTTAGACCTCAGCCACAACATCATCTCTGGACCAATACCTCCTGCCATTGGCAGACTCTCCAACCTGACTTTCCTAAACTTGACCACCAACCTTTTTGAAGGTAGCATACCTTCGGAGATGGGAGACCTATCGGAGCTTCAGTATCTTAGTTTGTGTCACAACAATCTCAATGGTGCCATCCCTTTTCAACTTAGCAATCTTCGAAAGGTACGCTACTTAGACCTTGGTGGAAACTTTTTAGAAACTCCTGACTGGTCCAAATATTCAAGCATGCCTTCATTGACACACCTTCGTCTTTATGACAATGAACTGAGCTTGGAATTTCCTTCATTCATATTAAATTGCCGGAACTTGACTTATCTCGACTTGTCACGGAACAAGTTGAGTGGCCTAATACCCGAAAGGGTATTCACCAATCTGGGCAAGCTTGAATACCTTAACCTCACCGACAATCAATTCCAAGGAAAATTGTCACCAAACGTTTCCAAGCTCTACAATCTCATAGACCTTCGTCTAACAAAGAACACGTTTAGCGGTCCAATTCCTGGGGATATAGGTTTGATGTCTAACCTTCAGCTGGTTATATTGTTAGGCAATTCGTTTACAGGGCAGATTCCATCTTCCTTAGGCCAACTCCAAAACCTTCGACTTCTTGATCTTGGAAAGAATGCCTTAAATTCCACCATTCCTCCTGAGCTTGGTCTTTGTACAAGCCTTTCATTCCTGGGCTTATCTGCGAATCAGCTCAGTGGGGGGTTGCCTCTTTCACTGTCAAATCTATCCAAATTAAATGCATTGGACTTGTCTAGTAATTTTCTCTCTGGTGAGATCTCAGCTAATCTCATTGGTAATTGGACCGAATTGGAGATATTGCAATTTTACAACAATTCCTTCACGGGAAACATTCCACCAGAAATTGGCGGACTGACAAAGCTCCAGGACCTTTTTCTGTATAAAAACAGCTTCTCTGGTCCTATTCCCTCAAAGATGGGAAAGTTGAGTAGTCTTATAATCTTAGACCTTTCTGAAAACCACCTTTCTGGTCCAATTCCCTCGGAGATGGGAAACTTGAATAGTCTTATCGATTTAATCCTATTTGATAATCAACTCAGTGGGGGGTTGCCTCTTTCACTGTCAAATCTATCTAAATTAAAGGCATTGGACTTGTCTGGTAATTTTCTCTCTGGTGAGATCTCAGCTAATCTAATTGGTAATTGGACTGAATTGGAGATATTGCAAATTCAAAACAATTCCTTCACCGGAAACATTCCACCAGAAATTGGCCTACTGACAAAGCTCCAGTATCTTTTTCTAAGTAAAAACAACTTCTCTGGTCCTATTCCCTCAGGGATAGGAATTTTGAGTGGTCTTAAATACTTGGGCCTCTCTGGAAATCAGCTTTCTGGTCCAATTCCCTCGGAGATGGGAAACTTGAATAGTCTCATCTCCTTAAAATTAGCTGATAATCAACTCAGTGGGAAGTTGCCTTGGTTGCTGTAAAATTGATGCTGATATAGTAGCACAAGAATTCTTTAACCAAATTAAAGGCCATTCAGTGAAGAGTGAAAGAAATGCTTTTAAGAAGCCACGTCTTCACTGCAGGCTTTTCTGATTACATAGGGTCATTCATCACCATATAAATATGAGTATAAGACTAAACTTAAGTATAATATAAAGGACAACACCTAAGACAAGCTTAATTAAGTTAGCAAATACCTAATCGTAAAATAATTAAAAACTATAAATTATTTTATTAAAGTTATAAAACCAATATTACTATTGCGGCACACACATAAAAGGTTAGCAGAATGAACTCAAAAAAAACGTCTTAAGATTTCAATTTTGATATGCATCCACGTTCTGGCCGCCTGCCTAACTATTTTATTAGTGCGTTAAGCAATTTTTATTTTGTGTTATTTGTACAATTTCTTTACGAAAAATTTGTTGCTAACAAAAGGAAAGCTGCGACGGCTTTTACTTAACTGATACCGTACAAGGGATCTACCAAGATCAGAATTCCCAGGAGCCTAATTCTGCAGAAATTCTAATTTATCAAAAATAATAAAGATTTTAGTACACAATCCTTTGCCCCCTAAAGTTTGATTTTTTTTTTAAGAGAATGAGTAACAGAAGATACAATGGCTTGTAACAAAATCACTAATACAGTTGGTTATCAATTTAACAACAGTTGCACGGTACATAAGACCAGATAAGGGGTCTTCCTATTGGAGTTCTAACAGTGCATAAAACAGGAAACAGAGGTCATTTGTGTCCCAGTTCTACTTAAAACATGAATGGAAGAATTAGGCGCACATATAACACGAGTCACCAGTGTCCCTCATAACCACTTTGAAATGTTACACAAGTAACTTACGGAACCTCATTAAAATTGTTCTTCCAACTCCCCACAGGTTACTGTATCTCATTCAGGGAGGTCTTCGTTCATCTTCAAGCAATCGATCATCACTCGATCTCTTTCCACATTTCATTAAACTAGCAATATCATGATCATCCACATATACAGTTTATTTGTCAGTGGAATCTCCATTTAAGAGAGGCAGATTGTCCTTGGCTTCTAATTCTTTTGCCGCTACTAAATTTGCCTCGTCAAATTCAGCACCAGGAACTTTGTTTGCATTCTCATTAGCAAAACCATCATCTTTTTTAGTTTCTTGGGCAACGTTTTCTCGTTTGGTAAAGGCATCATCTCGACTACTGGCTTCCACCACATTCTGCTGATCAACAGCTGGATCCTCCTTTACAACCTCTGAACTGCCTGTGGTATCAACAGCCACCCCATGACTGGGTAACTTTCCCTCTTCAGAAGAAGGCACCATTGCAGACATGCTTCCATCTGTGACATCCGCTGTATGCTCTTTCCCTGAATCAACATCCATGTGGGCAGTATTTATTTGTTGGCCTGTAGTTTCATCACAAGGTGGATCCACTGCAACTGAACTCCCAAGTTCCTCTGAGGGTAAAGACTCGGAAGCTTCTGAAACTTGCTCAGCAACTTGATTTGCTGCGGCTTGAGCCTCAGCCAATTCAAGAGCACGCTTTTCTGCGGCAACTTTTTGTGCCTGTTCTCTTCTTTCAGCTATGAGACGGCTTATTCTTTCCAGCTCAGCGGAGAGATCTCCATAGCGCTGCTGTAAAGTTCGCTCAAGCTCCTTTTGCTTCTGAACATCCTCCCACAGACCATTTATTCGGTTCGATGCTGCTAATTGTTCTTGCTTCTGCAAAGCCAGGAAGCACTCCAGTTCTGTTCCAGCTGTTTCCATCTGCTTGACAGTTGACTGAATTTGAGCCCGAAGGTTTTCAGCTCGTTTCTGTACGTTTAAACGTGAATCACTTAGCAATGTAAAACTCTGAATTTAAACAATAGCAATGGACAAATCAGACAGCTAATTATTGTATTAGTCCACACAATTCACTGTCTCCACGTAAGCACAATCCACTTATTAGGGACTGCGGCAGCTACCCATAATTCCTTGAACTGCCTGATATGATCCTAATGTTATACAAATCAAATAATTTGGCTACATTCTAAACCAAAGGTGCTATGCACTCCCATCATCGGAATAGTAGATCTTATCTGTAAAATTCAGAATGTCAACAGATAATGAATGAACTGATTTTCATTAATAAAAATCATTGTGGTTAACATGAACGTGCATGGCCTGTCAAAATCCAACAACCTTTATGATCTAACCCTACCAACTAACGCTAATATTCCATCATTAAGAAATTCAAATGATTTGTTAAATTTGCAAAGATAAAGCTTCAGACCCTATGGCCCAAAGGCGACTAATTTAACTTATTTCTCAATTACTAATAATGCATAGTATTAAACATCTATAGGTATAGGGGATTATCTATCTCTGAAAGGATATAAGAGCATTAAATGGCTACAAGTCCTTTTTAACAACCATAATTCAAAATTCAATGCAAACATGAAAAAAAAATAGTCATAATAAAAAATAAAAAATAAAAAACATCAGAAACTGCCTCTGGTTTGCAACTCAAAAACACACTAAATTGTAAAAGAAGTGTGTTAAGAAATCTAGTAGAATCAATGATGACCAAATTAGTAGAAGTAATAACACGGGGAAATGATCAGCAAGCATACAACAGCATACCTCATAACCTTGTGTGTAAACTTTGACAGTTTTCTCAAGTTGTAAAGCCTTCTCCTTATCATCATCCATTTTCTTTTTCACAATCTCAAATTCGCCTTGCAAGGCTGCAAGTTTTTCCATGTTTCCAGCAACACTTGAAAGACCATAAGCATTACGGGTAGGGAAGTACATGAGATCGTTCAGACAAGTATTGTGTGCGTCCACAAATTCATCAAGGGAATCATTTTCGTGCCCCATTGCTACACGAAGATATTGAGCCTCTTCCTTTATCAAATTATTTGCCTGTAAACACCATATAAAACAAAGCCATATGCATCGGGGAACAGGATTAATGGAGTATGGAGAAAGCAAACATAATCATTGCCTATCATATGTGCTTTGCATTAGAGACTAATTGTTGTAGTAAAACCAGAATCATTTTATAACTAAACAATATGAAACCTTAACGACAGCAAATACTATAATTATTTGGGATTTACTTTCTAAATCAGAACACCAAAGTTCATACATAAAATCATTATATTAAAAAAAAAGGAAAAAACTTAAACTGAATCTGGTCAGCCTTTACTCTTTTTTTTTTTTTTTTTTGGTGGGGTCCATAAGAGGCCCCATGAGACAATTAGCTCTCTCTCATCCCATACATCCGCCTTTTCTAGTGTAAGAATGGTTTGGTCCTAGGTTCTGTATGCACTGGCAAGCATGTAGCTTCAACAATTAAGGGTAAAAAAAGGAAATATACTACTTCAAAAATCTACAAAATTTACTGAGGGGAACTCAAGGCTGCAACAAGTTCTCTCCTAATTCAGGTTAGATAAATCGTCTATACATGCACAGATTGGATGAAAAAGTTTACATCCATCAATACTCAATTTCAAAAAATTCCCAATTATAACAAACACATCACATGATCAGTGACTTTTTTAGATGTACATGAAAGCATATCACCAGCAGGTACCAAATAAATACATCACCAAAAGAGAAAAAAACTCTCAAAACCTAAAAATATTTGCTTTCCCTTTTTCTAAGAACATGATTTCCTAGTTGTGTTTTATGGATATCCAAGAATATCAGACATATGCCGAATTCAAAAATACAGAACATGGGATAAACAAATGAACTGATAAGGGAGAAAGCAGAAGAATAAGTTCAGTTCATGTAATATGAAGTATCAAACTGCTGCTATGGAATATGTCACTTCAGATGGACATTCAGTCAAAACAGAATGAGAAAAAGAAAGAGAGAGAAAGACATGAAAGACATTTAAAAGAGACAAGAGGTGATAGCAAATGTACTTGACATGTGTCTGTATTTTTACATGTGTTATGTGAGTTACCAATCCTTTCATTTCATTCTTCCAGAAGTAATGCTTGTCTTGAGAACAGAAATTGTGAGGGTTGTCTCAGGTTTTACATTAATCACTCACTGTTCAATAGAAAAAGAAAAATGAAAAATAACAGTACAAAAACTCCATTAACGTGGGGCCAGTGACTTCCCAATTTGACTGGGTACCGCCTAAGCATCCTAGAACTTATATCTAAGTATCCAAACATTCCAGCAAATGGATTATCAGCGGAGATCGTTCCTTGTCAGATCATACAAGGCAAATATTTGAATTCTAAATTGACAAATAACTTTTAATATAGATTGTAAAATTGAGAAAGTGAAAAAGATTAAACACAAACCTCTTGCAGCTCATCTTCTTCAAAATCCTCAATTACAGGAATGGGAGCAGTGGGTCCATTAGCCAACCGCTTGTTTCCCTTCGTTTTCTTCACAGCTTTTTCATCAAGTGGGTATTTTGCATTATCATGTTCCAGCAATTTAAGCAGCTCCTTTCTTATAATTTCATCAGCCTGCTCAATAGAAGTAGGAGGAACGAAGGAACTCTTGTCTCCATCAGCCCTCAGCAAAGAATTTCTAATTAGCTCCAATGAAGCAACAGGAGGTCTAGGAAGCCCCCTCTGCAGCACTTTTGATCTCTTCCTAAGCAATGCCTGCTGCCTAGCTTCTTCCTCGGCCTTCTCCCTAGCTAACCTATCAGACATGTCTTCTTCAATCTTCTCCTCCGGCTCTTCATTTTCTTCTGCAGGTGGTTGGACAACTATCTGGTATTCATTTGTGGGCTGTGGAAGACTGCTAAGACCAAAATGTAAGTTTCTTCTTAATTCAGCTTGTCTTCGTTGTTCAAGTTTGGCACTATCATGCACGTCCAAGTCTTCATTTATGCGGAGCTCATCCCTGATGGGTGTTCCTTTTGGGGTCACACCAAAAGAAGAGCCATCCCTTGATGGTGTCATCCCAATTCTTGGAGTATTTCCCACGCCACCAGGTGTTGCTGAAGGAGTCAGCATTGGATTTGGCGTTTGAATTTCCCTCTTCTTAGGAGTGACCCCTGAAAAATCTGAAGGGTGCAACTCTGGGTTCTCACCTCCTAACAAGGGTGTCTGAGACTCTCTCATCCGGGCCAGGTTTTCAGCTTCCATCATAATAGCATCACCCTTACCAGCTGGGGTTCTCTGCGGAGTTCGTGATGGTGTCATTCCATGCTGTGGTGTCTGAGCATAATTTGCAAGAAGAGCACGAGTTGCACCACTTCCTTCTGTCAGTTCCTCATTCCCTGCAAGAAGATCACTAGCGTAACCCATTTTTGCAATTTCCTCCAACTCGTGGTCTGATATCTGAGGAGCAGGAAGCATCAGTTTTGACCTCTTCCTAACCGCTTCTGGATCATTCAGCTTGTTTGCCTGCAATATAGCCGACGGAGCATCCTGCCTCTGTGCAATTTTATTCTTCGCAATATCTTGTCTTCTTAGCTGAGCTTCTACATCAACTCTTCTCTTGCCTTCAAGCTCTTCAATGGTTGTTGGAAAGTTAACTAGCTCCACAGGCCTATCTTCATCAGTAACATCAAAAAAGCCCGAAGGAGGTTTTTTCTCAAAGGGAATCTCTGCATTATAGTCGATACCCTTCCTTTTTCTCTTCCTTTGCCTAGTATCAATTCCAGCAGCTTTAAGTTCTCTCCTTTTCTGCAAAGAAGCAAGTCTCCTGGCCTCTTCCAGCTGTTTCTCCCTGGCCTTTCTTTTTGCCTTTTTCCCACGAGTGTTGGCTAAACGAGCTCGTGCTTCAGAAAGCATTTCCTTCTCATCTTCATCCATATCAACAGGATCCGGACGTGCAGGCTTTGATTCAGGGTTTGGATCAATCTCCCCAGGACGCAATTTTCGAGGATCATCACCTGCTTCATAGTTCTCATCCTTGGCACAGGCTGCATCAAGGAGTTTCTCATACCTCTCAAGGCACTGTGAGGGAGTACGGCCAACAATTGGAGCAATTGTTCTCCACTGGGTGGGCATAAGCTTGGCAAGATGAAGCAATTTCTCATCCTCCTCTCTTGTCCATTCAGTCTAGGAATATCATAAAAGTCAATTATCAGTTCCCACAAGGAAAAAAGGTAAAAACATACACTCAACTTATAATGCAGACAATCACCTAGTCATTAGTGGCAACATCATCTTAAAAGTAATTTATCAAGATATTAAGTTCTTTCGAATACCTATCATAATTCTAAAAGTGTCAGATGAAGTTTCATTAGAGAATTTTCCAACATATCTTTAGCCCCAATTCCTACTTTGATTAAACTTACTCAAGCATAAACACATATTACCAACAAGGACAAACTCCAATAAGAAAAAGAAAACACCCACAATTACTCGGCAGCCAATAATTTATAACCACCCACCCAGTTAATAACATTCAACAGCTAGTGGCTCGCAACACCTCAATCCCAAACACAACCTATAAGCCATCCAATGTAACCATTATTTCTCCTCACTAATCAAATACAAAAAGCAAACAGCAAGACCCTTAATGAACAACAAAAACCAAATAAAAATCTCAAAAAAACAAAAATCATAACATAATCACAAAATATAACAACAATAGATAAATAAACAAAAAGAGATTATTATTGCTATTATTAAATTAGAAGAAGAGAAGAAGAAGGTGGTTACCTTTTTGATGGAGGGATCGAGCCACTCGTACCAGCGAGCTTTGCACTGCTTGGCGGATTTACGAACGAGGAGAGAGGAGATACGGGCCCACTGATTCTTGCCGTATTTCATAACGGCGGCCTTGAGGATCTCATCTTCCGTGTTCTTCCACACGCCTCCTTTGATCATAATCCTCATCTTGCCCGCTTTTTTTCAAAAACAATTCAATAAGTACCAATTATTGTTGTTGCTGATGCTGTAATAAAAATGCTAGCTTCAAATGTATAAATGAATATGGATTATGAATTGAATTGATTAAAACCCTAGTTAGGGTTTCTTCCTCCTCGCGCTCTCTGTAAATCTATGGGAAAGAAAATGATGGTGGTGGGCTGATGGCAGATTATTATTGTTGATAACAGATCCGGATACGCACTTGGTGTTGGCGGTTCGGGTTATCCGAAAGTTTTTTATATTCGTATTAGTTATTCTCACTTATTCACAAATCAAATGCCCATCAACAAATCTGGCGAATTTTTATTTATTATATATATATATATAATAAATAAAAATTATTATTTAAATATCAATAAATTATTATTATTGATAATAATTATTATTATCAATATTATCAACCCTCAATATTAATAAATTATTATCAATAAATATAATTATTACTTGTCATCTTTAAGAATGCCTTGATTTCAACAGTAGAAGTGGGACTCAACCAAAGGCATGGGTCATGCTATATCAAACTGCTTCTCATCCAAGAATGTCTCATGATGAAGAATTGTGTAAAGAGGAAATTCAATCCCTATTGGACCTCAAGCTCATCAGGCCCTCTAAGTCTAATTGGGTCATTCCAGCATTCTATGTGAACAAACATTTGGAGCAAGTTCGTGGAAATAAGAGACTTGTAATAGACTACAGAAAGCTGAGTGATTGCCTATAGGACATTAGGTATCCTATACTTAGAAGAACTCATCTCTTAAAATGGATAGCATCTGCAAAGATCTATTCTAAGTTTGATATGAAGTCGGGATTTTGGCAAATTGGCATAAGAGATGAAGACAGGCACAAGACAGCGTTTGTAGTTCCACATACTCATTATGAATGGAATGTAATACCCTTTGGATTAAAGAATACTCCATCATTTAATGTGTTTAACCTCGAACTTGAATCTTGACAAATTTTCTGTCCACCTTGCGAATTGAGGATCTGGTATCTCTCCTTCTTTTCTCCTGAGTAACCCTTGGAGGCATTTGTAATCTGTTTCAATCACAAAAGGGGTTAGAGAAAGAAAGAACTAGAATTTCTTGATTCCTTTGATGACTGCAAGAACTTCTTTCTTTAAAGAAGGGTAGTGGTGCTGAGCCTCATTGAAGCTGTCTTGATTTATAGCCACATATTCTCTGTTTCCTTCGATTCTTCAATCAATAGTGTGAAGCAAAGACTATAGGCTTCTATAAACTTTCTGATGTGGAGAATCCCTCCAAATGGCAACCACAGAGCATACTTTGTTATAAACTAGGAACTGAAGAAACACATAAAGTAGATAGAGACGACTTCTCTGTCCCTTTTACTATTCAAAGAACTTACATTCAAGCATGGTTTAGCATTATCCGAATCCAAGAAACAAAACAAAGCATTAGATGAGATTTTGGCACAACAGCACCAGCTTGCAGAACAAATTCAAGAAGTCTAGAGGCAAGTAAAGAAAAGCAAGAAGAAAAGAAAGATGACTACTCAGCAATTTTCAAAATTTCATGAGCCATCCAAAAGAATCTCTAGAGCTAGTCTGCATCGTCAAGTCTCTTATGAAATCATGATCTGCCTGTGAGTCAGCAGCTTGTTCAATTACATGGATTGGTTCGTCAGAAACTTTTATAGGCACCAAGGGAATCTCCTTTATATCTAGATCCGTGGTAACAGTTCAATTGGCTTGGTATACTTATGACTGTAGAAGTTGCTTCCACTTGCAGCAGAGAAACTGACTTGAGTAGGAACATGGAACTTTCGAGGCAAACAGTTGCCATGCATAATAGAAGACACTACTCCTGTGTCTATTAAAGCAGTGAGAACAATCTGCTTGTCATCTGTAGCTTTGAAGATAACCTTGACATAAGGTCTGAAAGTAGGGCTAGTCCGCATCATCAAGTCTCTTATGAAATCCTTGACATAAGGTCTGAAAGTAGGGCTAGTCCGCATCGTCAAGTCTCCTATGAAATCATGATTTGCCTGTGAGTCAGCAGCTTGTTCAATTACATAGATTGGTTCGTCAGAAAAATCTAAATCTTTGTATTCAATAGATGCATCGGACTCCTGATCCTAGAGGTCTATGTTCAGCAAAGTTTTCTCCTAACTCGTGATAAGCCCAAAACACACGGCTCTACCTGGCCTTTCAACAGGGCGCTACACTTGCTTAGAGGTTTCACTAAAGATCACTTGGCCAAAGTAACTTTATATGAAGTGAAAACTTCTATAGGCTTCTATAAACTTTCTGATGTGGAGGATCCGTCCAAACGGCAACCACAGAGCATACTTTGTTATAGAAACTTGTGGAGAACTCCTTTTGGGAGTGGTTGGCTCTGATACCAAAAAAGAGAATTTTATTATTAAGAGAATATAATACAAGACTTTATTATTTGTTTTCAGGATTCTCTGACCTTCTATTACAACACTGAGGGTTCCCTTTTATAGGCACCAAGGAAATCTCTTTTATATCTAGATACATGATTACATACACCGAAACCTATCTCTTAGGCAATATACTTTTACAACTCATCACTACTTTATGTTACATCACAGCTCATCCTTATCTCTAAGGAATATTACTTTACAGCACACCACTATTCTACAGTTCATCCTTATCACTAAGGAATCTTACTTTATAACTCAATACATGTGACTCACACACTTGTCGCTTATTTATTAGCTACGAACTTGTATGGATTTAAGGGATCTAGGTGAAAAGGTTGGATGGATTTTTGGGTTTCTTCTTACACTTCAAGGTGAAAGTTTATGGTAGAAGAAAAGGATGAAAGAACTTCCATCATAGAAGTGTTTGCTACAGATTGGGATACTTCCTGGTTGTCCATAGTCCTCGACTGCCCTCATCTGGGTCTTAATATCTAGGAGGATGTTCAGCAAAGTTTTCTCCTAACTCGTGATAAGCCCAAAACACATGGCTCTATCCTGGCCTTTCAACAGGGTGCCCGATAACTCTATGAAATGAGAGTTATCATGTTATATTTAGACCTAAACTTTCATTACTTAGAGAGTAATTAGTGAAGTTTTATTATATTTTTATTACATTTTGCATGTGCATGTATTTAATTTCAATTATAATAAAATGATGCTTAGAAGACCATTTCATGCCCTTTTTGTGCATAATTGTAGGTGACCTCAAGAGTTTATGACTGGACAAGGGATGCTATAGAAAAGGATCGCATCTTTGCAAACCAATGAGTTTGTAGAAAACGACAAAAGACTTAGCTGAGATGACTAAAATCAAGTCTCGAATCGAAGAGATGTTGTAGCAATTCTTTGCAATATTCCTAGAGCAAATACAGACAAGACAGCTCACATGCCAGCCGACAGAATCTGCTGCAGTAGAATATTCTGCTGTCATTGTTGGGTGCAGACAAAACAATGTCAGACCTGCAGAAAGCAACAAAAGATCAGCCTACACGTGAGAGAATATCAAGCAAAAATTAGGAAGAATGCTGGAGAAGTTACTGCAGCAATCTGAGAGCAAAACAGATAGCCTGTCATGTGGCAGCAGCAGAAAAAATCTGTAGCAGCCGTTGCTGCCACTGTCAGTAGCACAAAATATCATGTGGTCCTAGAATTTCAGAGGTTGCCAAGTGTCCCCATTTCCTCAAAAGGGGTGCCCTAATTCTAAGATATAAAAAGGCATTTTAAGGGAGGGCACTAGGAACCATACACACATCATTCATCATCCATTCTCACCCATCTTCATCACTCACGAGCCTCCACTTAATCCACCATCATCCACCACCACTCACAAAAATCAAGGAGATTTTCAGAGCTATAATAGAAGATACACAAGAAGAAGAGATGGTACACATCAAGATTGAAGAGTGACACTTCATCCTTGTTGTATCTAAACTCTATCTTTGTATTTATTTGTTTTAATTCTCCTTGATGATGTATTTAATGACAAACTCTTATGCTTTTACTGTTTTAAAGCTCATCATGAGCTAAATCTTTAAGTAGTTGGATTTTAAATGAACTTTATGGTTATTTGACTCATATATTGTGTTACTGGGTGTATGCTATAGTATTTTGCCTTGGTTGTATATGTTGTAATTCTCTATTTCTGCTGATCACCCATTTAGTAGATACAAACTAGAAAAGAGCCTAAAAAATGTCTGACCTAGTGGATCTAGCCAAGACAATACATGATTCTAGAGTGGGTTTCTTAAGTTGAGTTTATCTCAATTTGAATAGGGCCATGCCTAATCTAGAATTTGTGATGAACTAGACGTAGGTAGTCACCTTGTAGGGTTAAGAGAACCTAGAACGAGTAATGTTATATCTAGATATTGGCTTGGCAACTGATCATTGTTAGGTCACTTTTAGATATAAGATGTCCAACAAGACAGCTGAGGACGCATGAGGGATTCTGCCCAGTGCTACAGTAGATGCTATAGCAACAGAACATTAATTAAAAAGAGTCAAAACCATTAAGTGAGTTTAGAATCTAACTACCCCTTTGTCATTGAGTGTATCCTTGTGTGTGACGTAGCTTTAGTTTATTGCATTTAGTTTATTGCACTTTTTAATTTCTTAAGATCTTTAATCATAAAAATTATTTGTTGTTTAATTACTTAACTAAAATTTGCACCATAAGATTGCTGTAGCAAGTTGCAATAGATCAATCCCTGTGGAGACGATCTGATTACTCATCACTTTAGTACTTGTTGTGTCCGCTTGCACGTTGACATCGTTTTAAATTTATACAACAGCGCCACACTTGCTTAAATGTTTCACTGAAGATCACTTGGCCAAAGTATCCTTATATGAAGCAAAGACTTCTATAGGCTTCTATAAACTTTCTGATGTAGAGGATCCGTCCAAACGGCAACCACATAGCATACTTTGTTATAGAAACTTGTGGAGAACTCCTTTTGGGAGTGGTTGGCTCTGATACTAAAAAAGAGAATTTTATTACTAAGAGAATATAATACAAGACTTTATTATTTGTTTCCAGGATTCTCTGATCTTTCATTACAACACTGAGGGTTTCTTTTTATAGGCACCAAGGGAATCTCCTTTGTGTCTAGATACCTGATTACATACACCAAACCCTATGTGTTAACAGATTTGTCTTCTTGTGAATTTAATTTTATTCGATGCTAATTTAATTTGTTTTCATTGTGTTGACAAATTTGCTCTAGCAATCCTTGCATGCACAAATACAAACCAATTGAATATCAATTTGATTCTGAGATAGAACGAATAGCAAAGCAATTGAGAATGGAGCAAAGAAAATCAAAATCTGTTGCAAACATAGCTGAAATACCGAATATGGGAGATTTTAATCAACAAGGAGTGATTGCACCAGTCAATGATGATAGAGTTCAAGAAGGTAAGAATATCCAAAGGCAACCAATGAACCATAACGTCATTGTTATGGCAGATGATAGAGAAAGGGCCATAAGGGATTATACTGTATTAACTCCTCAAGCCATTAACCCTGGAATAATAAGGCCTAAAGTGCAAGCCACAAATTTCGAGCTAAAACCTGTGATGTTTCAGATGTTGCAAACTGTGGGCTAATTTAATGGACCACCATCTGAAGACCTTCATCTCCATCTAAAGTTATTTTTGGAGGTGAGTGATGCATTTAAGATTGCTGGAGCAACACCTGAAGCATTAAGGTTAATATTATTTCCATTCTCCTTAAGAGATAGAGCTCGACCATGGCTAAACTTGCTACCACCGAATTCCATTATCATATGGAATGATTTGGCCGACAAATTCTTGATGAAGTATTTCCCACCAATTAAGAATGCAAAACTAAAGAATGAGATTACATCTTTCCACCAATTGGAGGATGGAAGTTTGTATGATGCATAGGAAAGATTTAAGGAGCTGTTGCGGAAATGTCCTCATTATGGTATACCTTGCTACATTCAATTGGAGACGTTTTATAATGGTCTAAATCCGAGTACTTGACTCATGGTAGATGCTTCAGTAAATAGAGCCTTGTTGTCTAAATCTTATAACGAAGCTAATGAGATTTTGGAACGGATAGCTAAACTATCAATGGCCATCTACCAGACATGCTGCAGCAAGAGTTCATAGTGTAGATGCTCTAACAACCTTATCAACCCAAGTGGCTTCATTAACAAATATGGTGAAAGCTATGGTCACTGCACTAGCAACAGCAAACCAAGTTGCTGCAGCATCTAGTGTTTATTGTGGAGAAGGGCATGTGTTTGACAATTGCCTTAGGAATCCAGCTTTAGCGAATTTTGTGGGGAATTTCAACAGATCAAATCAGGGAAATCTTTACTTAAACACCTACAACGCTGGATGGAGGCAAGATCCAAACTTCTCATGGAGCAATCAAAATCAGAATCAGCATGCTGCAGCATCTAGTGTACATAACAGACTTGCACCACCACCTGAATTTCAGCAGCCAAACCAAGAGCAAAAAACACCAGTAATGATTAAGTCATGCCGCATCCTTGAGAAACTTAAAAAATCAAATCGGACAGCTTGCTACAGCAATAAGCAATAGACCTCAAGGAAGTCTGCCAAGTAATACAGAGAATCCAAGAAAGGAAGAGCACTATAAAGTAATTTATTTAAGATCAAGAAAGGATGTTCATATTCCAGTGAGTGCACCAAAAAGAAGAGTTGAGCCTACTTTGAACCAAAAATAAACTCAAGTTGAAGAAGAGCCATTACTCTCCACTGCACAAGACATAGGTGAGCATAACCACGCTACAGCAGCTACAGAATTTGAAGATCCAGCACCTATTGATAGAGATGCTGCAGCACCAACCCAAAGCATAGCAAAAGAGAAGAAGTCTGCACAACCTGCTGCAGCACAGCAGTTCAGACATCTACCACCATTCCCGCAAAGGCTTCAGAAGCATAAAAAAGATAAAAAATTTGGCAAATTTTTAGAGGTACTAAAACAACTACACATCAACATCCCGTTCATGGAAGCATTGGAGCAGATGCCGAACTATGTCAAATTCTTGAAGGACATATTGAAAAAGAAAAGAAGATGGGGAGAATTTGAAACCCTGGCTTTAACGCAAGAATGTAGCCATATGCTTAAGAGTAAAATGCCTCAGAAACGGAAGGATCCAGGAAGCTTTAAAATTCCATGTTCGATAAGCGACAGATATAATGGTAAAGCACTTTGTGATTTGGGAGCAAGCATCAATCTCATGCCATTATCCGTGTTCAAGCAACTGAGAGTTGGAGAAGCCAGACCAACAACCGTCACTTTACAACTTGCTGACAGATCTCATGTTTATCCAGAGGGCAAGATTGAAGATGTGCTAGTAAAAGTGGATAAGTTTATTTTTCTTGTGGACTGGACTTTGAAGCAGATAAAGATGTTCCCATCATTTTAGGCAAACCTTTCTTGGCCATGAGCAAGACTCTAATTGATGTGGAAAAATGGGAACTAACTATGAGGGCGAATGATCAGCAAGTTACATTCAATGTACTAGAGCCTATAAAGAGTTCTGATGCTATTAAAGATTGTAATTTTGTCAATGCCGTGGATGTTGCTGTAGCAGAGAGATTAAACAGTTTCTGTAACAAGGAAGAAATCAAGGCTACAGCAGAACTTGCGGAATTTAAAGTTAATTGGCATAAAATGAAGCACTACATGGGAACTACTATGAACAACACAAGGGAGGATCTGTTCTTAAAAGATCTAGGCTAAGAAATCAAGGAAGATCAAGCTGAAGGACCTAAAACTAAGCGCTGATTGGGATGTAATCCAATATGAAAAGTGATTTTAAAGTACTTTAGTTTAATTTTGGTTCTTTAGTTATTTTCTTAATTTACGCAACTAATTTTTATTTTCTTTTATTGTTGTATGATTATTACATTATCATGAATCAAAAATTAGGAGTTGAAAATTTTGAATGCGAAACTTGAATGGGGAGGAAAATCGCATAATGTCAATTAGGAGAATAATGCTGCAGCATCACTTGCAGCACCAGCAGAGCCAAAGGAAACAAAGTTAAATCTAAAGAGGTTGTTGGAGCCCCACCAATCAGTCAAAGCAAATTAACAAAGAAAAGGATAGAAGCGTAACCAAGTTCATAGAAAAAGAGCTTAAGAAGTGGTACTAAAAAGATGTGAACTTGGGGTCCCGCTGCAGCAGCGTCTTCAACATCAGGGGAGTCTCCCTTACCTATTCAAGGTTATTATGCAATTTCTGAAACTTTTTTTTATTTTAATTGTTTTTGCATGTTTTTAAGTTTATCAACTATTTGCATACGCATCTTTTATTTATTTTTGTGATGTGTGCATGTGAGGACACAGCACCTCTCAAGTTTTGGGGGGTTGTGTTATTTTGTTTTATGTTTATGTTGAATAAATGTGTTTTATTTTGTGTTATTTTAAAAAAATAAAAATAAAAAATTTCAGTTTCATGAATGTTTGAATGTGTGTGATTGAGCGTGTAGCTCTATTTATCTAATATTTATTTTTTATTTAGGAAAACCCAATGAAGATGATTTGTGCGGTGAGATATAGGATAAATACTAAGTGTTATCTAGTATTTATTTTTTATTTAGGAAAACCCAATGGAAATGATTTGTGTGGTGAGATATAGGATAAGTTACCTTTAAGTAGAACCAACTTATTGATGAAGGTTGAAATTATGTCTTAACACTTAGACTTTGAATGAGTTTTGTGAGTTTGCCGTAGAAAAAGCAAATTGAGCAATGAAGAAAATTTCAACATTTTAATATTTATAGTAACTCAAGTTTGGGGGAAAATTGGGAAAATTTTTCAAAAATTATCACAAATTGTGCTAGAAATAGAATAAACTTTGCTCCAATGGCTTAATTGTTGAGTAACTAAGGCTGAGTATGTAACCCATATGCAGACTTGAGTAAAAAGGCAACTAAGTTATGAGCATTTCTGCAGCAACGAAAACGAAAAAGAAAAAGAGAAAGAAAAATAAAAGGAAGAAAGAAAAAGTCCTCTGTCTTGGAACCTAAGTAACCAGGTCTGTTCATAAGCCCCTATTTAGCCTTAAGTAAAAAGGGACTAAAGTTATGACTAGGCTGTAACATCTTTGATGCTACTACTGTAGCGGCTCTGATTTTTGCATTGATCAAGTAATTGGGTGCAGGTAGTGCCCCTGTTAGGCGTTCACATGAAAGATTAATGGCACACTAAAGGGTTCTTTTGAAAAAAAAATCCATATTAATAAATAAGCAATGATTGCTATAGCACAATTTGTGAATCTTTATGTTCTTCTATTCCCCTATAAATAAATATGTTTTTATTGTTTTACTTCTGAGATATATTTAATACTTGATTATTGCTGCAGCAACTCCGAATTTGATCAAAGTACACACAAACACTATTGACTTAACAAAACTCAAGTCCAGAACTGGAGCTGTTGTTGGTAATTTTGCATGGTTAAGAATGAAATCTGAGGGTTGATGAGTCAAAGCAATCTAGATGACAGAGTTAAATTATTTATTGCATGATTGAGTGTTTGTGGTGTTAGTGTTGTTGTCATTACTTGAGGACAAGTAATGGTTTAAGTTTGGGGGTGTGATAACTCTATGAAAAGAGAGTTATCATGACACTTTTAGGCTTAGATTAATATTACTTAGAGAGTTAATGATGAGTTTTTATTTAATTTATAATTGCACTTTGCATAAGTATTTATTTAAGTTTAGTTTTAATAATTTTATATGTTTAGATCATTATGTGCTATAATTTTGTTCATTATTGTAGGTGATCCAAATAGGTTAGATTTTAATGATGGATGCTGCAACAATAAAGCCTTAGAGAATGACAAAGAGCTGATGTACAGAAAAGATAAAGCAAGCCTGGAGCAGAGAAGATGCTACAGCAAGGCAGAAGTTGCTACACCAATCATTGCTGTAGTAGATCATGTAGCACCAAAAACTGGACAGATACGATTTTATGCGGGTTAAGCAGCTAAATTCTCTACAGCTGATTATTATTTGATGGACGACATAGGGCAGACGTGGCATGCATTAATCTAAAGGAAAATATCTTCCAAGATTACGAAAATATACTGATATATATTCCTAGAATCCTAATAATATTAAAAGATCTTTTCCTAGAGCCCTAATGATACATGGAGATATCCTTGCCTTTTGGGAAAACCTAAAGATATAAAAGGAGCACGCTTTTCAACAAAGGAGGCTGCCGTCACACACCAAAAAACACCTAAACAAATAAAGAGAAGAAGAAAATAAGAGAAGAAGAGAAGGAGAACAAATCCCATCATACATAAGAGAAGCTTCTCGGATTTCAAGCCTCATCTTTATAATCTTCTATTTCTTGTTTTTATTTTTATTGAGAATGGTTTCAATGACTGAACCGTTTATGATTTTTATTTCTTTATTAAGTATGAACTGAATTTTAATGTAGTTAGGTTCTAAATGATCTTAATGATGATTTGACTTACATTATTGTTGCTTCAGTGCCTGCTGTAGCATTTTATTTTGATTGTGCTTATTTAATTCTCTATTTCGGCTGACTACCCATTTAGGGATACAAGCTAGGTTTGATCCTCAACAGGGATGACTTAGTGGAAAGAATCAAAGCAATACATGATTGTAGATTGAATTTTTTTCCTTAATTGATTTATCATCAATTTGGTGGAGCCATGTTTAATCTATAATTTGTGAAGAACTAGACATAGGGATTTACCTTGTAGGGTAAATTGATCCAAGAGCGTATAATGTTATATTTAGATGTTGGCTTAACAACTAGTCATTGTTAAGTTGCATATAGATATAAGAATCCAGCAAGCGAAAGATAAGGATACATTAGGAATCTGCCCAGTACTGTAGACGATGCTGTAGTAGTTGGACGTAAATTGTTTTAAAAAGTTAATAGTCATTAAGTGAGTTTATATCCCAAACTACTCAATAGCCATTGATTACTTCTTTGTGTTGACGTCTGATTTATTTTAATTCTTAGTTTGTTAGTTATTTAATTTTATTTTAATTGAGACTCAATTTATTTTAATTTACTTTTATTAAATTATTAAAAGTTGCACTGAATAGGCTTGCTGTAGCAAGGTTGATAACTTCAATCCCTGTGGAGACGATCTCTATACTTACTATTATATTACTTGCTGTGTGTACACTTACGCACTGACATCCTATTGCATAAAATCGACAACATCTACAGATCCATATCAGATTTTTGTCTGATATACATTGATGATGCTCTTATCTTCAGCAAGAATGAGGAAGAACATGCCAGACACCTTTTACTATTCAAAGAACTTACATTCAAGCATGGTTTGGCATTATCCGAATCCAAGATGAAGATAGGACTTGAAGAAATTGATTTTTGGGATCACATATCAAGGATGGACATATCATTCCTCAGCTACATATTGTTGAAAAATATCTCAATTCCCAGACCAATTGTCAGGCAGAACACAGATTCAACAATTCTTGGGAATCATCAATTATGTAGAAGACCATATCCAGAATCTTGCAATGATGACGAGTCAGATTTCCAAGCACTTAAAGAAAGGAGCACTACTGTGGTCGGTAGAAGCAACAAATACAGTACATGAGTTGAAGACAAAGTGTCAATCACTTCCTCCTTTAAAGATTCCTGACAGTAGACACCTCATACTACAAACAGATGCAAGTGATCATTATTGGGGTGCACTATTGATTGAAGAATTCGAGGGAAACAGGAGAATCTATGGCTATAAATCAGGACAGTTCAATGAGGCTCAGCACCACTACTCTTCTTCAAAGAAAGAAGTTCTTGTAGTCATCAAAGGAATCAAGCAATTCCAGTTCTTTCTTTCTCTAACCCCTTTTGTGATTGAAACAGATTACAAATACCTTCAAGGGTTACTCAAGAGAAAAGAAGGAGAGATACCATATCCTTATTCACAAGGTGGGCAGAAAATTTGTCAAGATTCAAGTTCGAGGTTAAACACATCAAAGGAGAATCCAACACGGTTGCAGATTTCCTCTCTAGACCAATCATGGCATTCTCATTATCAGCAACTTGGAGCAAGAAGAAAGAACTATTAGAATGGAATTAAGTACCAGTCACTATATCTTCTCCACATCCAAGTACGAGCAGAACATTACCATCCGAATGGTTCAAGACAGAATTTTCATACAGCCCTTCTGAACTTGTTGAAGCACTCCCTGTGGAAATCAAAGACCAGATCTTTGAGAAAGTCACAGACCATCTCACTTATCCAGCAAGCTCTAAAGATACAGAATGGAGAGTTTGGGCAATTCTATAGAATATCCAACACAGACCTGCAGTTAGTGAAGATGGGAAACTACTGTATTACAGTCTGTTTAGTCCTTTCCCAAATTCAGATCAAATACATGAATTTTCCTTCCAGACTCATGCATATTTTCACCATGTGATTGATGAAGATACAAATTGGGGACACTTTGTAATTTGTGATGCTGCACCAGAAGCATATTATGCTTATTGGCTTCTGATTAATCTTTATCCAATGGCTATACTGGTTCAGCCTCATATGATCCACAAAAGCAGAAAATACAACCATGGAAGATGGTTTGACAGATTATTCGCACCAATCTTCAAAGACCCACTCACACTGAAGCTTATCAATGTCTATCAGATATTTCAAACTACTATTGTTATAGTAAAGTTATGAGATATTTGGGGACGTGATAAACCACTACTGGTTTGAGTTGTAGATCATGATCACCTGAGAGATGACAATCATTCAATGTGGAGAGGATGCTCACATGCTCAAAAGGCTTTAGCAAGAGTCTAAAATACAGAGACCTTGTACAACACTTATAGTCCAGTATCGCCCAACACTCAGACAACACCTGATCTCTTTTACAAGGAAGAGACAACACGTATACTATGGAGTGATGATCAATACGAACGAGAGATACGAGAATACTGTGATGATTGGCTTCGACGCCATGAACGTAGAAACGAAGCATCACCATGATGGGTTTTGCCACCTCCTCCAGAAGAAGATCCGGCATGGTATATAGATGTTATTGAAGAGCCTTTGCTAGATATGAACCTGCCACAACTAGAAATAATGGATAGGGATGATATGCTTGAACAACAGTTGCTCCAGTGGGAAGAAGATAAGATTCACCGAGCAAACCCTGCTTCGGATACTGAAGGCAATAGTACAAGTTAGCGGAAGCAGTAGTGGACCCTCCAACAGAAGCGATGATGAATAGTAACTCCGAGCAAACCCTGCTTGGGATACTGAAGGCAGGGTTCCCTTTTATAGGCACCAAGGAAATCTCCTTTATGTCTAAAACAGGCCGCCACACTTGTTTAGAGGTTTCACTGAAGATCACTTGGCCAAAGTATCCTTATAGGAAGCAGAGACTTCTATAGGCTTCTATAAATTCTAAGAGAATTTTTGTATTACTAAGAGAATATAATACAAGACTTTATTATTTGTTTCCTGGATTTCTGATCCTGGAGGTCTACTGCAAAGATAGAACCATCAGCATTATCAGTCCATGAGTAGAAATCATCATGGAAATGGTTCTTGTGGAAGTGCTTCTACTCTAAGGGCATGTTGGTATGGTTCCAGAAGTACTATCATTTGAATCATTATCATCCCAACCAGTTGTTTTTACAGGCCATGGCTCTTGTGGAAGCATCCCATATTTTCTCCAAAATCCTTTGGTGTTATTACCAGAAAGACTTTCTTCCCAAGTGTGAGCTGGTTTGAAGGGCTTGTAATTTTTCCAAGATATTTTCTTTTGTTTGCAAAAATAATCTCGGTAACATTATAGGGTTTTTGCACACTCTTGATCACTGCTTGCTCCTGTAAATACAATCATAGAGATTCTTCTGGATGGCTCATGAAATTTTGAAAATTACTGAGTAGTCATCTTTCTTTTCTTACTGCTTTTCTTTACTTGCCTCTGGACTTTTGAATTTGTTCTACAAGCTGCTGCTGTTATGCCAAAATCTCATCTAATGCTTTGTTTTGTTCCAAAGCATTTATGTTACTCCAACTTTCTCGATTGGTCTAAATTTTGTTGGATCTGTCTTTTGGACTAACCATCTGGCTGCTACAAATTCTCCAGAAATTTGCTTGAGTGTTTCCTCACCAACTCCTGGGGCATTGATTACTGCAATTGATTCTATATGTCTAACAGATCTGGATCTCCTAGGCATATAAGTACATGACTATGGATGCTTGCCTATCAGTTGACACTTTTTACAGGGATACAGGGGTTTTGTCTCTCTAGGAAAAGAAATTAAGACTCTTCCTTCAGTTATTCTTTGCACTTGTGGAGTTTCATGGATCTGCAGAGGCCTGTTGTTCTGCTCATACTCATTAATCCATTGAGCAGGGAACCCCAACTGATTCTGTTTGAAAGTTTTGGGTTGGATGATTCTTCCTTCACCACCAATCATCCTGGTGATATGAAGGTTGGAGTGGCTCATTGAGAACATGTGGGATTGGACTTTGTAAGTCATGGAATGGTGTACTGCAAAGGCCGATTCATCAGGATTCATTGCTAACCCATTTAACTGGATCAACAATTTGATAGATTATGGGAGTGTAGGTTTGTGTAGATCCAAGGTAAAATTTAGTTCTACTTGGATAACAACATGCCCTTAGCTGAGTCCTACTTCTACTGTTGAAATCAAGGCCTTTTCAAAGGTTTTCCATCTTGTATCAAGGATTGCCAAGAAACAAGTGATATTTTTTCCAGCAAGAAATAGAGATTGGAGAACAATTCTGATTGCTCCAAGGTGTAATCCATTGTAGCCTTCAGTTCTATACCTCTTGATATCTTTAGGAGTAAGAACAGGGAGATAGGTTTCTTTAGAGCTAGAGAAAATAGATTGTACAAGGATTTCAGAAGACTTATATACAGACTTGAGATTAGGTTGTCTGAAAGGGATAATAGATTTGATGGATGAAGCAAGGGTATTTACACTATAGAACTTGTATGGATTTAAGAGATCTAGGTGAAAAGGTTGGATGGATTTTTGGATTTTTTCTTGAGCTTTAAGGTGAAAGTTTATAGTAGAAGAAGAGGATAAAGGAACTTCTATCATAGAAGTGCTTGCTACAGATTGAGATACTTCCTGGTTGTTCATAGTCCTCGACTACCCTCACCCGGGTCTTAATATCCAAGAGGATGTTCAAACAAAGTTTTCTCCTAACTCGTGATAAGACCAAAACACACAACTCTATCCCGGCCTTTCAACAGGGTGCCACACTTGCTTAGAGGTTTCACTGAAGATCACTTGGCCAAAGTAACCTTATATGAAGCAAAGACTTCTATAGGCTTCTATGAACTTTCTGATGTGGAGGATCCGTCCAAACGGCAACCACAGAGCATACTTTATTATAGAAACTTGTGGAGAACTCCTTTTAAGGGTGGTTGGCTTTGATACCAAAAAAGAGAATTTTATTACTAAGAGAATATAATATAAGACTTTATTATTTGTTTTTAGGATTCTCTGATCATCCATTACAATACTGAGGGTTTCGTTTTATAGGCACCAAGGGAATCTCCTTTATGTCTAGATACATGATTACATACACGGAACCCTATCTCTTAGAGAATCTACTTTTACAACTCATCACTACTTTATGTCACATCACAGCTCATCATTATCTCTAGGGAATATTGCTTTACAACACACCACTATTCTACAGTTCATCCTTATCACTAAGGAATCGTACTTTACAACTCAACATATGTGACTCACACACTTGTCACTTATATATATATATATAATATTCTGGCAACCTCACTTTAATTATACACTAAAATATAAAATAACACAGATTTTTTTTAAAGAAATAATTCCATTAATCAGAAGAACAACAAATCTCAAAGATAACAACATAGGTGCAGTGGAAAATCTTCCACCTAAACATATGAATACCTACAACGGACAGAATATTTAGCTAATGCATCCGCTGCTGTATTACAAACCCTTGAGATATGTTGAACCTGGAAAGAGTGCTTTGGAGAAAGTAAGTTCTTCACTTCAGAAATACACCAAAACAACTCAGTACGAGTACTAAGTCTATCTGAAACAAATTGAATCACACGAAGTGAATCTGACTCAACTATTAGCGGAGATAAACCAACCTCCCTAACAAGCCGTAATCCAAAGCATAAAGCCTCAGCCTCAACCAAATCAACATCATCAACAAAAACCCTTGAGCCATTTCTGCTACCATCACCAAGCCATCATGGTTTCGTACAACAGCACCATATGCCACAACACCCTTATTTGCATCTACTACTGCATCAACATTCAGTTTCATCCAATCCACAAGTGAAAATATATTTTTTTGTCTATTAGTATATTGAAATTTGTGTTTTTTTATTTATTAGTGGCATCATTACTTTATTAAAATGAGGATACCCTCACTAAAAAAATGAATATTATATATATATATATATATATATATATATATAAAACACACACACACATACACACTCTCCACTCATGAAGTCCTTTTTAATAAAATAGTAATTAAGACACAAATCGTATCGTCTTAACTCATGATAAGAAATCATTAATTGGATGGTGGCCTAGTGGTGAATTTTGTTATCGCAACAAAGCTAAGGACACAAGTTCTAGTCTCCCATCAACTCAAAATGTCTATCCTTTAGGGATGGCAAAAATCTCCAATGGTACGGGGACCCTCGGGGATTTTCTCCATTCGGGAAGGGTATAGGAATAATTTTTTTACCCAATTTCTTATTCAGGGAAGGGATGGGGACAGTCTTTTTATCCAAGTTTTTATTCGGGGAAGGGTGGGGATGAGGTAGAATCCCCATCCCCTCCCCATTTCCCCATTTTAATTTAATTTTTATTTTATTTTTTAAAATTATTAGTAAATAGATAATAAAATGTATTTTATTTTTTCTATTATTAATTTAATACTAACATTATATGGATACTTAGACTTATTTGTTTTTGGGCCTAGTATTTAGATAAGCTCATTTTAGTCATTTTACCTAAGGCCATGTTTGGGAGCTAGGACTAAGTGTGGGATTAGACTAACTTTGGGATTAAATTTTTATCCTATGTTTGCAACTTTCCTTGGATTGGATTAGGGGGACTAAATTCAAATTTAGTCCTTAAATCATGGGATTAGCAATCCCAAATTATAAGTGGGTTTAGATGGGATTAGATTAATTTATAATATTTCTTTCATATATTTTTATTTAGTACTTACAATTTAATTAATTAATTATTTTTTTATTCATGATTTGCTTGATATTTATTATTTTATTTTGTTTTTATAGTCTAATTAAATTGGTACTTTTACTTCAATAAAGTTAACTATTTAATAATTTATTACAATAATTGATTGTATTAAATTAAATAATCACTAATGTAATATTAAAAATAATCATGAAAATTAATAATACCAATAATTAATTGATTTTATATATTATTTGTTAACTTTTTGATAAAACAAAATATATCTAAAATATATGATAAAAAATTAATTAAATAGTTTTATTAATTTATATTTGTTTATTATAATTATGACTACCCAATAACCAATTTACTATATTTTAAATTTCTTATTAATTACCTTCAAATTGATTTTAATTATTACTATTAAATATTCATAAATATTTTTTTTGTATTTAAATATAATTCAACATTGTCCAATTCGATATTGTATCAAACATAAGACAGTATTGTATAATCCAATCTAATCCAATCCGATCCTAATATTAATCCAATCTAATCCTGCGTACCAAACATAGCCTAAGTATAAATTAATAATTAAGAGAGAAAATAGGGATTAGCTTCTTCTTCTCATGGTCGACAATTGAGCTTTAAAACAATTAAACAAAGTGACCAAGTTTTCTTGGTTTTATCATTTAAGTGCAAAAAAAATTGTTTGGAGTTGTGGTGGTGATTAAGGTATGCATATTTTTTTAGTATTTAAGTACTCGATTTCTTGTATAACCTTAGAACTATTGAGTTTGATCTCTATGATTAAATTTTTGGGTTATGATTCCTAAGGATTTTACATGATTTCATGGGTGTTATGTGTTGGAGAATTATTGATTAAATGCAAACCATGAGGATTAAGGAAATATTAAGGAATCGATTTCTTGTATAATCTTAGAATTATTTATTTTTATTTAAATTTTTTTAATATGATTAAATTAAAATTAAAAATAAAAAACATATCAGTTATTCAGGGATCGGGAACCCTCGGAGATCTCCTGTTATTATTCGGGAAGGAGACAAGGATTCTGTCAGGTAATTTTGACTAGGACGGAGAGGTGACGCGAGCATATGCAAAATATTGAGGATGGGTACAGGGAGGTCGGCCCCTACCCTCCCCACCCCACCCCATTGCCATCACAACTATCCTTTCATAAATGTGGGTAGGGATGTATATTTCCTCAATTATTAGTGGTATAATTTCCAAAATATTAATGGGAGTAAATTTCTGAACTAATTTGTTAATTAGCCCATTGGCTTGAGTTTGTGGGTTCGAATCCTAATAAATGTTGGGATTTTATGGCATTAAGATTAAGATTATTTTGATCCTATATCCAACGTTTGGTGCTAAAAAATAAGTTTAGGATAAATTATAATGGACTACCATTTAGTCCTAAATAGTCTAAAAATTGTATTCTACGTAGGCCCTTGAGATTACTTTTCTAAAGATAAAAATATTTTAGAAAAAAAAATTATTCATGAGATAATGAATACTTAATTGAATATTTATTTATTTAAATTAATTATTAATTTTTATTTAATTAATATTATAAATGATATAATTCATATTCAGATTAAACTGTAGAGTAATGCTATTGGCACCCCCTCTATATCCTTATGAAACCCCATTTTTGCATTAACAGCATTTTTACAAGACAAAACTAATTGAACCCCAATCCATATATTTCTTTTTCATATAATCTCTTCACAGTTCACCCCCGCACATCATAAACTCTTCATTTTCAGTATCTAATATATATTTGATTCTCTTTTTTTCATAGCTCCAAATGATTTTGAAGTAATTAAGTGAAAATGTGAAAGTAGTATATCAAATTTTTATAAAAAAAATGAACAAAAACAATAAATTTTATTAAATCTATTAACTTTTCTTCATCAAATGGGCAATTATTTTATTTACAAAAAAAAATAATAAGAAATTAAAGGCAAATAACAAAAATCCCAATAAAGTAAATGATTGGGTTTGAAGAATTAGTAACAAAAAGAAATTAAATTTTGATTTTAATTAAATTTATTTTATCCTTTTTTGTAATTTTAACTCAGAATAAAGCTATAAACGTGAAAATGGGGTTCCAAGTCAGTTCTAAGGAGGTGCCAATAGCACCACTAAATTATAATATTATTTTAAACTATTATAATATTAAATAATAATATAATTTTGAATTTACATATATAAATTTATTATAAAATTAATATTTAGAATTTTTAGTTATACAAAATCTTTTAGTTATTACATTGTAATTATAATATTGGTATTATAAATTAAAAAAATTTAATTATTTATAATTAAAATTAATTTTTTCATATTTTGTGAGTTTTCATTTCATCATTGGTACTAATTTAATTAAATAATTTAAAAATAAATATAAATAATAAAATTACTGTTTCAATTCAATCTAATCCTAACTACACACCAAAGATGATATTGTACTAAATACAATCCAAATACAATCTTATCCTATCACATCCCATCCTATATCATCCTATTCTATCCAACCCTATATCTTCCTATTCTATCCAACGGATCAAATAGGCCCTGAAGGACAATAAAAGGAAAGACACAAATGCAAAGAGAAGCAGTCATGGACATGCAAATTACAGATAAATACCAATTATATTATTGCCGAAATTACTTTGCCAAGTTTAAAGTTCATAATAAAAGATCAGAATCTCATTTGTGACAAAATTTCACAGCCAAAGTAACCAATGATCCAACCAACTCCGTGCTGTAGGCTTGGCTTTTCAAGTTCCCAAATCCTCTACAACAGATTTATCACCGATAATATGATGCCATTATGAAGAGCAAGACAGCTGATGAACCAGTGACTAACAACTCCTGCACACAAAAACTGGTCATCAGGGATCACAATAATGATCTTCAACTAGATGAGCAAGAGCAAAGGATATTCAGAAGATCACGTATGGATACAGTGATGCAAAGAGAAATAGTTTAATGTCTATTGTCGCAAAGGGATCAACAGATAACAAAAATAATCATGCACATGCATAATTCATCTTACTAGTTTTCTTGTTAGCATAGCCGCTATTTAAATAAGGACTTTTAACGAAGAAAATAAGTTAAAAGTGTCATTACCTGGTTATCGAAGAGAAAAGCAGGTATGAAACTGCCTGCATATTCAATCAAATTCAAAATACCAGTGTATGCCTGCACGACAAATGGAGAAGGAAATTAGATTTTAGTGCTGAGGTTAGAAAGAAGAGAACAAGAAACAACTACCAAAACTTCAAGACCGTAATTGCTTGAAGCTTACAATGACTAACAATTTCTAATATTAAGATATATTGAGCCAGGACAGCGACCAGGTTGAGCTTAGGTTGTTCTTTAACAGTTCTACAGAAATATTAGCATTTCATTTTGAAACTTAATGTTACTACAGATACCGCAAGGGAAGGTTTGATCAAGCAGCCAGGACAGGCATTGAGTTGAACTAGGCTGTTCTTTGACGGTTATCCCGGCATTTCTATTAAAAAGGTTTTCTATGTTACTATATACTGAGAAGCGACCGCATATTACAACATACAAAAAGCAATCCAACGGATATATGAACCATATCAATAAATAATTTTAGACAGACAAACAAGAAGTTCGACAATATGTCATACCAGAGAGGAAACAGCAATAACACCAAAAACTAGTGCAAGACAGCGAAGAAGCCGTTTTCCCATTCGAAGTGCTCGCCCATCATCTTCACCTTCTTCCTGAAGCCAAGATCAACTCAAATATTGTAAAAGATCAGAGTAATTTAAATGGATGGGCATTGTCAAAAATTTCTTTTCAAATGATGACATGTAAGATAAAAAAGATAGCTTAAAATTTGTTATTTAAGATGACGAAAGGCAAGCCTAGCAACTCACTGTATATGTTGGTGATACAGCTGGCTCAAAGCTTTTCAACTTCTCAAAAAATCGATAAACAAATGCAAAAGCCAAAAACTGCAATGGTTTGTACTCAGCATAGCGTTTGATAGCAATCCAAGCTGTCTGCAAGAAGAGGTAAAAAAATGAGCATGGAAAATCAAAATATAGTATAACCTCTAAAATTTAATACTCGATAAATTAATAGCCACTATTATATAATATTTTTTTACGATTCTGACTTGGGCCAATAAGGTAAATTAATAAGATAATACTTTTTCTGAAATTATATAACTCTATGTTCCCATTCATATCATAAATTCATAATTTGCTAAAATTACAAATATAATTGACTAAGATATTTTATTTAATAAAATAGCAGTCTATTGTTACTTATTTATTTCAGTCCATTGTTACTTATTTTTTCTTGAAATTTAAATATAACTTGGATCTCATCTCTAATTTTGCTTATTGCATCTAGCAAGTTATGGAGATAAATTCTCAAATTACAATAAAAAATTATGAAGTATTGTTGATGATTTGAGTGCTTCTTGCATACAACTCGGCTCCGAAGCTATTGTATCATCCTAAGCATCATCATCAACAAGATTTTCAATGTTAGCAACGATTTCTTCCAAACTTGAAACCTGTGAACTTACAACATTTTAGGGTAGTCCAAGAGGTAATTAAGTAGATAAATACAATGTATTTTTTTAGTTTATTTAATATATATTTGGTGGATTAATTCATATTCAATTGATTAAATGGGTAAAATACAATGATTTATTAGCTAACTAAATGTACGATCTTTGAATTGTAATTGCACTCTATAAATTGATAAATTATTAATTTATCAATTAATTAATTCCTCTTTTAATCGATAGATTTTATATGGTCCCAACACTACTAATTTACAGCGATTATACTATAGGAAATAAAGCTACAGTTTAACAGTTAGAAAGCTTCTTAAACAAGCAATTCAATAATTATACTAGTGAAGGAAGCATATAAGCCGAATACAGAGTTCAAAAACTGTTGCACAGTAGGTTCTGCAGTCTCTTTTCATCTCCGAAAAACAGTGGGCAAAACAAAAAGAGGAAGAAAGAAGACAAACATATCAGTACTCACAAATGCAGCAGATATTGCTAAGTTGATACGTATGTCTTGTGGACTGGACTTTGGCAAACCTGAAAGCGTATTTTGATCCAAAGTATGAGTTATATTGTTGATAATAATTAAAAGTGGATAAAGCTAGAAGAAATATTTTAGTATCTTATAAATCACAAACCTTGGCCGGTTATATTGTTGTAAATAATTAAAAGTAGATAAAGCTAGAAGAAATATTTTAGTATCCTTGATCAGCAATCACAAACCCGGCCCCCATGGAACAATAGGTTGCTTATCTGCAAATTTTATCTCCTTCGAAACCTGCATTGCACAAGTATATGGTAAAGATGATCATATTATGTAACAAATGGGTGCATGCAAAAGCCAACAATCATATATGCGCACGCAAAACAGTTAATGAAACAAAAATATTTTAATAAACCTAAGGCATACACAGAAGTAGAATGACTGATTTACATAAAATATATGTGTCATTAGATAATTCAAGTCTACAACCAAAAGTTACAACAGATAT